>JAFEMH010000699.1:0-240000 GCA_022495995.1 Adenophora triphylla var. japonica
AACGATGATGAGGGTCAAACTTTCATTTTACCTCTTCCTTTAATCAAGCAGCGTAGGTGCACGTGCTTCGTTTTTATTTTACAAAAAAAAATAAAAATACAAAAAAAATGTACCATCAATATACATCTCGCTGCATACATTTAAAATTCTTCAAAATTCTCTTCGTTTTACTCGGGAAAGCAATTTTAGAGACCGCACACTACGCGCACCGCCGCTCGGTTACACCGCACTCTACTCACACTGCCGCCTTGCTACACCGCACACTACGCGCACCGTCGGCCGCCGGATACACCGCACACTACAACCCTTAACCCGTGAGTGGTCTCAAAGCAGGCAACCGCTTGTCTTCCTAGGCCTCAAGGGCCAAGACGGATCATTCCAAACATCCCATCCCAGCTGCCGCCAACCTCCCGCATGTTTCGAGTCTCGAGTCACACTCCGCTCCCGCACTCGGCTGGTTTTGCTTCTGGGCCTCAGGTCATACAAACTCGGATACATATACCATGCCGGCCATTTTCTCGGAAGTCAAGGCTCTAACTCAAGATCCCTGCGCAAGCAAAGCTACGAAAGGCCACGCTAAAATCCCGACTCCGATCTCGATTTCCGAAGCTACACCCGCACGATGTTCCGTCCCCGATATACATCCATGCTTGCATGACACCATGTCATCACGCCTTTGATACGCCAGCCATGACGATATGACCCAGCCCAACGCCTAACGCTCACTGTATCCTCAAGGCAAGATGCAAGGTAAAGAGAGGTCATGCCGAACTTCGACTCCGATCTTGACTCAAATGTCGGCTCGCTTCACTATTCACATGGGCTAACGCATCAAAACGAACATGACAGCTCGGGTCCTTAGGGTTCGATTTTTCTTTTAGGCCGGTGGAAACCGCTTGTACTATAGGACCCTCGCCCGGGGCCGGCCCACCCTCGGGACGCCGAAATACAAAAAGTGTGCAAAACGAGGGCTTATAATGCTACCGTATAGTCTTCCATCGACCCAGATCTAGCATAGTTATAAAAACAAGAGCAATCTTTTCCAACCTACCTAGGATTCTGAGAAAACATGTTTTAAGTAAATTAAAACAACAAAAAAAAAAATCGTAAAATAAAAAGAAACTAAAACCGCATGCCACGCGAGCTTTCCCCTTTTATCCAAGTAGGCCATTCCCCAGGTCTAAACCCCATGCCCGTCACCCTCCAACTTCCAATGCAGAGTGGCTCGTAGAGTACCCGGGAACCCGCCTCCTGAAGGTCAAACAAACAAGGTCCTACCTTCCTGCGCTCTCACACCAGGGCATACCATCAAATCCCCTACGTACAAGCTTCACTGGATAACAACGGCGAGAACGGGACCTACCCCAAGAAATTTCCCAACACCGAAGAAGTTTCTGGGCGGTGTCCGCGAAGGCTATTCGAGAAACGCCAAGGTGAGCAACAAGCCTCGGATCGAAGGTGCCATGCACCACTTCGAACCTTAGCCACTCCAACTACCTGGGGCTTCCTTAAGCTACGATCGCTTCCTACACCTCTCTAACATCTCTCATTTGTCTCCTGGAGTCAACCTTGCTACTCTCGCATTTGTGCCATGTGCAAGCTTATGACGTAAGACCACAAGACCTTTCCAGAGGGAAAGCCTCGCCTATCCACTCTCCCCCGAGGTCCCGGTACTACCGCCGAACAACGAACACATCTCAAGGACGTCTCGCCAGGGACAGGCCATTGCCTGGAAATGGAATTCCGTGATGCAATGAACGAGGGCCGTCCTCGACGAAAGAAGAAGCTATCTTCTCAACATAAAACTGAAAAAGAGGTATGAATCTCGGGTGATCCTACCTGTCGAACCCTTGGAGAACCTCGTGAAAGTTTGACTACTATGCCCATCTACTCCAAAGAAATCTCCCCTAAACCTTTAGTTCTCGCACAAGGCTACTTCGCAATGTTTGCTCTATGATCAGCCGGGACGTAGCTTCGCACCGCCACCGGGTGTCCGGGAAGGTCCGTGATAATCCAACCCCGGCCTTGGGAAGATCTCAAAGCCACTATTGATGCTTCGCAAAAGCCATGACGACAGCGACCGAATTGAAATGTGCGCCCGGCCTTACGCTAATCGTGCTCCTCCCACTACTGCAAATAGGAGAGACAAGCAAAACCATAAGCCCACAGAGGTGAATGTTCTCGACACGTTCCCGGTCAAATCCCAAAAAGAATCCTCCACGGACAGACAAAAGGCCACCTATACCCGAGCCACGAATTGAAAAGGGGCCCTACGCCAAAGTTAAGCCGAAACCTCGACTCAAAGGTTGAAGATCCTTGCTTCGACACACTCAAGCGCACTCAGCAACATCTCACTCGGTCCTTACTCACTTCATCTTATCCGCACAAGCTCAAGTTGCCGAAGAAAGCCCGGCCCGCACTATGGTTCCCATCACAGCTGACACCTCACGGGGCGCTTCGTATGATTGGCAACGTCAATTACAAAGCAATATCATCACCTTTCACAGAGTTTCGATCTTTCAAAATTTGGGGTCGAATACAACGAGCCTCTCTACATAACAAATTAACCGGACGAGCGCCTGCCGTCTCCCTGGTGTTAGTAGATGGGATCATCCACGAACGTCCCTTCCAGCCCAAAATGACGGATTCGCTGGGGTGGATCAAAGCAATCCGATCTAAAGCTCGACCTGTGCAATCAAGGCATACGACTCAACATCCCGCCCGGGGCCTGCCTTGGGGCATAGCCACCTTGAACCCGTGGTTTGGAAAACAAATGGTCCCTGGCGTACTCCAAGTCATCGACATCCCGAATCACCTTCACCGCCATTTCGGGACGCCCTGCTACATCGCATCACCGGGGTGGCATCCACTACTCTCCACTGCCATGCGTAAAGTTCGTCCAAGGAACACATCCACCATCATCTACGGCGACAAAGCATAGTCACCGAAAGGACCGACATTCAACTGCATCTCAGCTCTTAGAGATCAAAACCCGACGATGATGGTACGACGCTAACAGTGGTTCACCATCGAAAGCCTCCCCAAAGCGCCCGCGTGCCACATAGACCTCGCTTGAGCCACTAGGACAAGATCCCTCCCCGATGAAAATGATGAAGCACATGAACTACATCCTGTGCCTGGCTTTGGGAAAACGCCATCGTGGCACTCACCGTATCATCAATATCAAAGAATGTAATACCAGACATGGCGCCCGATACTCTCTCCTACTCCCGAACACATCAAGTGAGGACAAGCGAGCCGCACGAAAATGCTCCACGTATAACAAAAGAGGCTTGCACGCAATCTCTCCGATCTTCTGTCCTTACAGCCTTCGACATGACCAAGTACTCTCTACAAGGGAAGGCCGGCAACTTGGAAGAAGATCCGTAAAAGGGAACAGAGCCTGATCGCCGCCAAACAAAGCCGGCCGACAACCATGGACAAGCTCCAAAGCAGTAACCTCCGGCAAGATTCGTAGGCCTCAAGCCAAATCCCGTCCGAAGAGCATTCCTCACACACCCGCCCTCGCGCGGATCCACAACCACCACTATTCACAATGAATTTTGGTTCGAAATCCCCTCTTCGCGTAAGAATTCAAAAACTCTCTCGTCAACAACCCCGCCTTTCAACAAACGGGACGTAGTCTCGTATTCGAGCTAGTAATGCCCAAGACAAAGGGCAAAGACTCGTTGTGGCGATGCTGGGGACGAGCCACCTGCTCAATTCACTCGTCTTCAAAAAGGAAGAAATCGAGATGCCTGGGATCTAATCGATTTTGTTTCCTCGATGCAACTCGCGATAGGCAATGATTCGGGAATGCATGACATAAAGCCCTTCAAGCCCCATCTCCTATCAAGCGCTCATTGCCACTCAATAACCGGGCCACCTTCTCCTGACTCCACCGCCCAAAGAAAAAGGACATGATCGAACAACTTGGTCTCGACCCCCTCGAGTCCTGTAGTCTAGTGTCAAAATCCTCATCTCCGAGTCCATTAGCTTTCAATCTTGAAGTCTCTCGAGTCATCCGATGGCCTTCACGCCGTAAGATTACGAACTCATTGCCAATAATAATGTATTCCCCGTATGCTCTTAATGAATGCTTCGATCTTTCCGAGTATCCTTCTCATTGCATCTTTAACAACCGAGCAAATTAACTCAACACACAAACAAGCTAATAATCTATTCACTTGATAAAGAAGGCGTACACATTAAACGAACAATACATTAAGCACACATCTTAAGCATGCTTGTCAAACGAGAGAAAACCGGGCCCAAGTCCGCTGGAAGGTTTTTAATCACAACGATTTGCAAGATCGCCGAAGCAGCCAAAAGAGACGCTAAGCTCCGACGCCATTTCCTAAAGACAAACCAACATCTTCCAATACCTTCAAGAGTTACGGGGAAACCACTCTTCATGTACAAGGGAAGACCCACACACAGATGGGTCAAAACCAAGAGCATCATGGCTCCTAGAATGCCTCTGCCCTCACTCTTCGTCATCCCTGGGACATGCTATACAAGAAACGCTACCACGGGGCCACTCCCTACGCTGCAGTCGCCCAAGAAGTTAAGCAAGCAAGTTCATGAACGAAGTCCACAATGGGGCTTCGCGGTCCCCACATGAACGCGAGCCCTCGATGCAAATCATTCTCGTGGATGGGCTACTACTCTGGATCTCCAATGTGAGTGCAGATTGCATCCACTTTTGGTCTCGAAGCCGCGACAAGTTGCCACCGGTTCTCCAACCTCAATCATCTACCACCCCACGATCTCTACCGCATGACTACACTCTCGGGGCTCCTTTCGCCACTCGGGGAATTGACGTCATCGGGAAAATTGCTCCGCTGTGCAGCAAGAATCTGGCCACGAGTTCATCTTAGTAGCCATCGACTACTTCACCAAATGGGTCGAAGCCAAGTCCTACAAGGTACTCACTCTCCAAGAAGGTCGCACATTTCCTCAAAGAAAACATCATCTCGCCGATACGGCATCCCAAATGAGGTCATATCGCATAACGGCTCACACTTCGAAGGGGAATTCGACGCATCACCGGGCCGAATTCAAGATCACACGTCACAAATCTTCTCCCTACCGCCACAAACAAACGGCGCCGTGAAGCAAAGAAACAAAACCCTCGAACGCGATCATCCGAAAATGACCACCCGAGGACGAGATTGGCCCGAGAAGCCGCACTTGCACTTTGGGGCTACCGCACATCGCCGTAATGTGCCACCACGCGGAGAAACCCCATTTGCCCCGACTCCGACGGACGGAAAGCAAATTCTTCCCATCGAGCCAGAAGTTCCTCACTCCGAGCGCCGCTGAAAATGACATCAACGAAGTCGAATGGCTCCGGCCGACATGACGAATTGGCTCGCTAGATGAGCGACGACTAAAGGCCATGGAACACGTCCGAGCCTATCAAAGCAGGATGGCTAGAGCTTTCGACAAGAAAGTCAAATCCCGAGACATCAGTGGAGGGCGACCTCAGACTCAAAGAAAAGCCTCCCACTCGAACCAACCCACCGGGAAAATGGGAACCCACATGGATCGGCCCTTTCGTGGTTCAAAAGATCTTCTCCTGAGGCGCCACGAAGCCGATGCACCTAGACGGCAATCCCTTCATGAATCCAAATAACTAAGCAAACTTCGCAGATATTTCGCCTAAAGAAGAACAACTGGCATCTACACACCCATGTAGTGTCGAACTACGTTGCACTGAGCCCTCTAGTCCTGGGGAACGTAGCAACCTTAATTGGTCCGGTCTAAAAATACACAAAAAGTCAAAAGTTTGAATGTCAATCAAGACCTCCATCGAGCTCCGCACTTTTCAAGAACACGCCCCAGCCACCTTGACTCAAGTCAAACGACGGCGGCAACATCAAAGGACATCCGAGGGTCACTTCAAAGATCAAACGACCGACTCGTGATCGCTTTCCTGCCAGGCTTGTCTTCGCCCTCACGCGCTTCAAAAAAAAAAAAAGAGAGCTCGAGCAAGGGCTCACAAAAAAAATAAAAAAAGAGAGAGCTCGAGCAAGGGCTCACAAAAAAGAGCTCGAGCAAGGGCTCACAAAAAAACAAAAGAAGCTCAAGCGTAAGCCGCGAAATTGAGGTCAAGAGCCCGACGCCAACAAGCCGGCAAGGAATCTACGAAAAGACCGGTCCAAACGACTCTGTCGTGAAGCCCTTCAACCTCTCGCCCAAGCACAAAGCCTCAAGAAAGGGGATCATTGCTGTCAGGCCTGCATCGTCTGGCCCGCGAATGAAATGTAAAAGTCCAAAGATGGACGCCGACAAAGCGCACAAATGTAAGCAAAGGCAAACAAAGGATCTTGCGTCTCGACAAAGCTTTAAAAGTAATTCACAAATCACTAACGGTTACAACATTTCTTGATGAGTTCAAGCACGGTCTACTCTCAAGTTCACAACATGCTAAAAGACAAACTTTAATACATTTAACTAATAATGTGTTTGCAATGCAATGAATGGATACTAGAGGTCATTCCGCGCCATCTCGCGCTTGTCCCCTCGCCATTCTTTCCTTTCTTCCCTCGTCCCCGGCGAAGCGCCTTCTTTCGCTTCCACATGAACCAACTTCGCGTCTCTCGCCTCCGAGATCCGGGGTCCTCCCCGTAGAGTCAAATAATCCAAGAGCTCTCGTGGCTTCATTCGCCTCGTGCTTCGGCTCGGATTCTCCTCCCCGCGAGTCCGTAAAGAGGACCTCTCCCCGTCGCCGGTCAACTCTAGTCTCGTAGGTCAAACAAAGTGTCTCCCGTCACATCCAAAGTGGTCGACTGTGCTTCGAACTCCTAAGGCAATAGCCGCTACGGCAACCGGGTCCTGCAATCGCTACACTCCTCGCTCTCCAAGACCACTTGGGATCGCCCAACACGCCGCTCATACTGTGCCGTATACCGAGTCAAGCCAATACAACGCCTCCCCGACGTCTAAGGAGTACTCACAGAGGGAAAGCGGAATACTTCCATACCTCGTAAAATACAAGAAGGCACCCGAAGCCGCCATGCAAAGGGGAACTACCTCCGCAGAGCAAGGTCATCCCAGCCCAACAAAGGCTCCTCGCTTCATTCCAAACCGCCGGAAACAAGCGACGGAATATAGAAGGAGGACCAAGACAAACCGGAACTCGACAACGTAGGACCCTTCCCGCAAGATCCTCCCGGTCTCAATCCTCCAAAGGCGGAACCCACCAAATGGATCTCGACGCGTACCAAGCCGTGCCATCCATCTCTCCCAAAGCGGACCGATCCATATCTAACACAAGAGGTCGCTGAGCAAACGACCACGGGCTAAACGACGCCTGAGCCTCTGACATGGCCTCGAAGTCTCTCTGCAGCCACAAGGTGAGCAAAGCGGGGCTTCCCCCTCTCATAAAACGATCCCCGGGCCGCCAGACGATCGATACCATGAAGAGTCTCCCCAAAGACCAACGGGACAATATCCTTCCAGCCTTGCAGCGTCCCTACCACATCTAGCAAAGCGCCATCACAAATGCCAAGGGAACCGACTGTAAAAGGCGTCGCCATCACGCACAAGGCAAATACATCCCAGAGACGTCACTCTCATCGTCAACCATGAACCGCTCCGCAGCCTCGAAATGTCGATATGACCCGAATCAAGGATCATGCCCCGCACTTCTTCCAACGAAATACGAAGAAAGTCCGCAAGCTTCACGCTCACCGCAGACCACCAACCAAAGGAAGCGAGATGGCCTCCACCTCCTGGGCCCTCCAATCAAAGCCCGAAAATCCTCAAAAGTGGGCACCATTTCATTGTAGGAGAAACAAGACACGTGCCTCCTAACATCCTGTAACTTCGCGGCAGCCCGCAACAAATCCCAATCAGGAACCAACTCCTTAAAAGACCAAACCGAGCAAAGACGAAACCTTACCTCGAAAGCCCGTCTCTGATGCCTCATACGGCGTCGCATCCACGTTTTCAACTGCTCAAGGAAGTGTGCTTGCCTCTCCTGCGAAAGCCTCGGCAAAATTCTAGGGACGTACGAAGAATCCATGGCAAAAATGGAGGTTCCTAGAGAAAATGGGGAAGAAAGCTCGAAAATGGTCAAGCAAATGGGGAAATGGGAAGAACCAGACACTTGAAAGCATTTATCTCCTTCCCAAAGCAAGGTTGGTCCGCACGGACCTCTTTGCATGCTAGGTATGTCCGTACGGACCTCCTTGCAAATGTAACCCATTTTCCTCGCAAGAAACAAGATAAAAGCCACTGTCCCTCAAGAAAACCTTGCTCCAAACCGCCCAAACACCGGCCAAAGCCATTCCCGGCAAACATACACTACCCACAAATGCACTCTCACCACGTGGCATGCACAAAAATATAATAATAATAGCAACCATTTCTAGGACAAATCCCGGGAATCACAAAATGACATTACATCTTAAAATAAAATGCTGTTTGCCATGCAAATACGTGTGTTTTATTACAGGTACCCATGAATGTCTGTTGCTAAACAAAAAAAGAAAAGAGGGATATGAAAAGAGGGAAAGCAAATGAATACTAATCAGAATCTCGCATCATCATCCTCGCCAAGGTCCTCCAGAGAGAAGTCGGGCATCCTAGCCGAATCTCGCCCGTCACATCCTCGTCGTCGGAATACCGAGCACCCGCCGGAGGCTCCCACGAAAAATACTCAAGGATCAAATCCGCGAAAGGATCAAAGAAGGAAGGCTCGAGGAACCCTCACCCCGTGCGCCGTGCGGAGGCATGAACCGATAAAAGGGCCGCTCCTCGAAGGCCCCGCAGCCTCCCGAAGATGTCCCGCATCCATGCTATGCCGCCTCAAAGGTCCCTCCCGCTGCGGCTCCGGCTCGGCTTCTAGGCGGAGGAACGTCTACGTAGTGCCTCGAAGGCATAGGCTCGTGACGCCGGCACGCATCGCGAAGATCGACAAGATATCTTCGA
The DNA here is from genome assembly GCA_022495995.1 of Adenophora triphylla var. japonica. Lineage (NCBI taxonomy): Eukaryota > Viridiplantae > Streptophyta > Magnoliopsida > Asterales > Campanulaceae > Adenophora > Adenophora triphylla. The sequence goes on from JAFEMH010000699.1 coordinate 8,941, forward strand.
AGCCATCTTCTTCGCAAATGACCTCATCGCCACATAACGGCGAGTCAAGATATCGTAGGCTCTCCCCGGACTCCCGGCACCAACAAGCAAGCCTAAGGAAACGCCAAAGAATACAGCTTATACTCAACAACAAAAAGAGAAAAATACAGAAAGGATGCCAAGATGGAAAAGAGTCAAAGACACTCACCGATCCGTCGTGATCCACTTATGCAAGCAGTGAGCTCGGCTCCGAACGGGCATGATTACCCTCCTCTCGATCCGTCCTCGCTGACGTACGTGAAATCCGGTCCCGGCATCGGAACCTCTCGGGAGCCTCGCGGCGCCTCTCTCTCTCGCAAGCGCACTCGCGGCGTCCCGGGGCCTTCCTCCTCACGAAGGCCCCGTGACTCCTCTCCATATAAATGAACTCCTCGGCGCCGACACCGCTATGTACCTCTCGAAATCGAGCACGTCCATGTCCCGAATCAAGCATCCCAAAGGGAGGGTCCTCTGAGCCACGGGAAGCACACCGGGCTACATGCCGCCAAGACCCGCTCTCCCGCATACATGACATCACAAGTCAAGCCCCGCAAAGATCTTCCGCCGCGTCGCCACCTGAGCCCCTCAAACTCATCCCCTCATACCGAGCCCACGGGAACAAGACGAACCCTCCGAGCTATCCCTCTCCGACGCTCCCCGCACATCCTCCGTAGGCGATGGTGAGCTTCCCCGCCGGTCTCTCCTCTTCCTCGCCGTACGAGCTCACCAAAGATAGCAGGATACGCAGAATGTACTCAGATCTCTATCCCACGGGAAACACCCGAAAACCTCATAGAACCACACCCGTGACAAAAACAGTAAAGGGCTCAAGTAAAGACAATGGAGAAATGACAGATCGCTAAATCAAAAACAAAGAATAAACTCATACCTCCAGAGCAAAGTAAAAATGTGCCAACGAACGCGCCACACCCCTGCTAAACCGGGTCCAAGGAGAAGTAGAGCTCGCCAAGCCTCGCTCGCCCTAAGCAATGTCGCACTTACCCTATCCAGTCAATCAAGCTTTCCACAGAGCAAATGGAGCCGCACTGGCCGGTTTGAGAACAAAGTCTCTGGCGCCGCATACCACAAAAAGGAGCGCGTCAATCAAGCTCCGTCGCACCTGGCCGGTACACTTTGGATGTAGGCCCCAATGCCGGACGTGATCTTCAGCCTCCACGTCGCTATACAACATGCCTGCTGCCCCCGCGAGGACGAGGCTCAAAGCCTCCACTCGGCCTTGGCCAAGCACTACATCGTAGATCATGTCCTTCACCGCACCGGCCCTCCTTCTTCAAGGAAAGCCCTGCGATCGCAAAGCAAAGTCGGTAGCGGCCACCGTCACCTCGCCCCTCACTCGGGTGGAAGGTGTGGGTGGTATCCCACCAATACTCGATAAAACCCAGAAGACACTTTGTTCTTCCTCGTGTCGACACTCCAGCCAACAGTTCTCAACGAACACACCTAGGCCGTAAGCATAAACCACCTCCGGGACTCGCCTACCGTCCACGGAAATATCGGTGCATCCGCCGCCATAGTTTCCACAACACTCGAGCCGATCCCCGAAGTTCATCCTCTTGGCCTTCCCTGCCATAAGCCCCGCATCCCGCAGTGTAAACACAAAGAAAGGTACGTCAATCACAAGATTAATATAAAGGCACATATAACCCGTCACAAAACACGGCACATATTGCACATAATTTTCACATACATTATACATATAATTTTTCCATGTAACCCGTCACAAAACACGGCACACAATGCACATATTTTTCACATATAATGCACATATAATGCACATAATTTTCACATATATCATGCATATAATTTTTCCCATGCAACCGGTCACAAAAACACGGCACACACTGCATACACATTTTCTCAAAAGAAAAAAAGGGGGGATTAAACCCTACACGACACATTTTCAAAAGAAAATCCGTCCCAACACAAGACATATTGCACATATTTTCCTCACGTGAGTCCGTCACCCAAAACACGGCACGACACATATGCATAACAAAAAATCCGTCCCTACACGGCACACACTTTCACATATAACCCGTCACAAAACACGGCACATGTCACATTTTTTCACAAAAATTATCACTACACGATAATTTTTCTCATAATGTACATACATAAATAGCATACGGTACAACACACCAAAGCATGCAACTCACTAGAGAAGCACTTTATTTTCACAAATAAGAGCTAATCTACACATTTCTGCACAAAATACACATACCCACAATTTTTTACATGTCCATTTTCAACAATTCATCAAGAATTTCACAAAAAGACATAAAAAAATAACAAAAAAAAAAATTCAAAAATGCGAAAAACTAAAACCTAGTTCTAGCATTCAAAAATTGAAAGGGTGGAATCAAAACGAATGCATTTCTTACCTCCCCGACGTTCATGGAGCGACGACATTGTGCACCGGATTCGATACAAACATCCTGGTTTCTTCGAAGATGGAACGAACGAGATCCGATTTCTTTGAAGCTCCATTCGCCGCTCAACCACTTCCCCGATCAAGGCTGACGACCTACGACTCCTTCGAGATCCCTCCGCCATTGCAAGCAATTCAAGCTAAGAAAAATGGAAGATTTTGGACAAAAATGGAGTTTTCTCTCTTTCTCTCTCGCTGGTTCACGCACCGGAAGAAGAAGAAATGAAGGGGGCCTTCGGTTATTTAACCCGGTCAAAACCTCGGGAATCGTAAAAATCCAAAGTGGTCCAGTACGGACCTCTTTGTGCAACCGTGTTGGTCCATACGGACCTCTTTGCAAGGGGTGGCCAAATTACTTTCCCCCGCCCTATAATCTTTGCCCTCGGCCGTCCTAAGGCCTTTTCCAAAGCAAGTCCAAGCGTTGCAATGGTCCCTAACCCTTCAACCACCGGCCGTCGCCGTAAGACCCGGACTTCGCCCACTTCAACGGCAAATCAACCACCGGCCGGCTGTCAGTAAGACCGACCTCGCCCACTTCAACGGCAAATCAACCACCGCCGTCAAGCGTAAGACCGACCTCGCCCACTTCAACGGCAAATCAACCACCGGCCGTCAAGCGTAAGACCGGACCTCGCCACTTCAACGGCACCCAACCACCGGCCGTCGCCGTAAGACCGGACTCGCCACTTCAACGACAAATCAACCACCGCGGCCGTCGCCGTAAGACCTGACCGCCACTTCAACGGCAAATCAACCACTGCCATCGCTGTAAGACCGGACTCCGCCACTTCAACGGCAATTCAACCACCGGCCATCAACGTAAGACCGGTCCTCGCCCACCTAACGGCAATTCAAACCACCGCCATCAACGTAAGACCGGTCCTCGCCTCACTCAACGGTAATTCAACCACCGCCATCAACGTAAGACCGGTCTCGCCACTTCAACGGCAAATCAATCCCCGGCCATCAACGTAAGACCGGTCTCGCCCACTTCAACGGCATCTGAAATCCACTCGGGCCACACAGGCCAGACCGGTCCTCGCCACTTCAACGGCAATTCTAACCACCGGCCGTCAGCCGTAAGACCGGCTCTCCGCCCACTTCAACGGCAACTCAATCCCTGGACGCCAAGCGTAGACCGGACCTCGCCCACTTCAACGGCAATTCAACCACCGGCCGTCAAGCGTAAGACCGCACCTCGCCCACTTCAACGGCAATTCAACCACCGGCCGTCGCCAGCTGCGTAAGACCGGACTCGCCCACTTCAACGGCAATTCAACCACCGGCCGCCAAGCTGCCGTAAGACCGGACTCGCCACTTCAACGGTGCAATTCAACCACCGCCGCCGTAAGACCGGTCTCGCCCACTTCAACGGCAACTCAATCCCCGCCATCAACGTAAGACCGGTCCTCGCCCACCCAACGGCAATCCAACCACCGCCTCGCTTCAACGGCACCTAGGAAGGAGCCAACACCTCCCAAAGACGAATATCAAGGCACAAGACGCCTCCAAACGCTCAACGACAACTCAACCACTGGAGGTCCGAAGTCATCTTCCCAACGTAAAAGGGCTCCTGCTGTGGTCATGCATCTCCTCAGCACTAATTCAAGCACCATGCCGACGTAAGACCGTCTCGCCCACTTCAACGGCAGCTGCCAGCACCGGCCATCAAAGTAAGCTCTCGAGCTCCTCCCCAACAAGTCGAAAGCGGAAGTCATACAGATCGCATATCCTCAAAGACTGCCATCATCCTTGCCCACTCAACGGCAAAACAAGCACAAGAAGGAGCCAACACCTCCGAGTACAAGTCCCTAGGCACGAAGCGCTCCAAAATGCCAAATGGGAAGCTATCACCGCCGTCATCCTCGCCCACTTCAACGGCAACGCAAGCACCGGCAGTCATCGTAAGTCCAACTTTCTACTCAACATGCAAAAGCACAAAGGCATCTACGCCTCTCGAAGCACAAGGCAGCCACGCCTCCACAACTGCGGCTAGAAGACGATTCAAAGTCCTCGCGCATTACATCAAACCGCCGCCAGATGACGATTCAAAGTCCTCCAGCGTGGCACCAACCGCCGCCAGAAGACGATTCAAAGTCCTCCAGCGTGGCACCAACCGCCGCCAGAAGACGATTCAAAGTCCTCCAACAGTGGCACCAACCGGGCCGCTTTAAGATTTATTCAAAGTCCTCCAACAGGCACCAACCGCCGCCAGATGACGATTCAAAGTCCTCCGGGCCGCTGCACCAACCGCCGCTGATGACGATTCAAAGTCTCTCTGGGCCATGGGCACCAACCGCCGCGAAGACGATTCAAAGTCCTCCAGCCGTGGCACCAACCGCCGCCTAAGACGATTCAAAGTCCTCTGGGCCAAGGCACCAACCGCAACCGCCGTAAGACGATTTATTCAAAGTCCTCCCGGTATGGCACCAACCGCAACCGTAAGACGATTATCTAAAGTCTCCAAACAGTGCACCAACCGCAACTCAAGACGATTCAAAGTCCTTCCAAATAAGTGGCACCAACCGCAATCGAAGACGATTCAAGTCCTCACTCTATCTCCTGCCCGAAGGCCTTAAACCACCCGATTAGGAAAATCGTAAAATTTCCATCCCAGACGCCACCACGTCCTCACAATTGACCTTGGCGGTCACCACATCTTAGGACACTACCACGCCTTATCACCGACTTCCTGCGGTCACACAACACTTCGTGGCACCACCACGCCCACATGCACTCACAAATTCACGACCTCTCGAACTACGACTGTGCTTGATTCCCGCCAGGATACGTAGGAATCCTATTACAGGTCCAGCCCATCGACCCATACGGTCACCTAGGACACCACCACATCTCTACCATCGACCTATACGGCCACCCAGACACCACCACACGTCCTCACCACCGACCTCGGCGGCCACACGACACTTCGTGGCACCACCACCCCGCATTCACAAAACACTCACCCCACACTCCGAACTACGATCGCTTGATTCCCGCCAGGATACGTAGGAATCCTATCACAGGTCCAATTTATTGACCTAAACGGCCACACAAAAGGACACCACCACGTCCTCACATTGACCCTCACGGTCACTTCCTCTCCCAAAGACGCGATCCAGACAGGACCCTTATCTTATCTGGCGACCCCACTTCTTTCATAAGTGACGTCGTCGAGGGCTTCGTAAGTACCCCAACTGATCACCCCTTTCAAACACACGGGAAACACCGCGCACTCATCAAACGTAGTCTTGGAGACCTCTCACTCAAAACCCTCTAAAACCCTCTTAAACCCTCTCAAACCCCCAACCAAACCAAGTGGAGGAGCCTTCGGGATAAAAGGGACAAAGGACCTTTTGGGAATTTTCAGAAATTGGGAAAGCAATATTGATCCGTACGGACCTCTTTGCCGTCATAATTACCGAATCCCCTTAAAGTCCACAATATTCCTCAAATCCCTGAAGAAATGATTACCCAAATGCATGGTTGGTCCGTACGTGACCTCGCATGCCGAGTTGTCCGTACGGACCTTCTTGCATGGGGGACATCATCATTCCGTAATATTCACCATCATTGCATTCCCTCAAATCGAGGAAATCCAAAATTCGGATAACCAAGAAGGTCCGTACGGACCTCTTGCTCCGAAATTTTTACTATAAATAGAGGGCTCCCCTCCTCATTTTCAGACACCTCCCTCTTCTCTCTTTCCTCCCTTAGCCTTCGGCTCCCCTCTAAGTCCTCTCGAGGCACTCCCGGCCCCTTTCGGATCCTTCCGAGGCCTTCCGAGCTCCTCGCGGTGCTCCGAAGCCTCCCCGAGCGCTCCCGAGACGCTCCCGCGCTGCCCCGAGGCACTCTCGAGGTACTCGAGGCCCTCGTGGTACTCCGAGGCCTTGCCTCGGTCTTTCCACGGTGTCCCGGCTCTTTCCGAGTCAAACCGACGATCCCAAACCACGCCGAAACTCGCCCGAGTGACTCCTGCCACCACAACGCACGCCGAACCTCTCGCCCGAGTGATCCCGACGATCCCCACGCACGCCGAACCTCGCCCGAACGCAGCCTGCAACCTCAACTCACGCCGAAACTCGTCCGCGGACAACCGGTCCCTCCCGGGCAATCCCGATCCGTACCGGAATGCTACTCCGACCTCAAACACCATTCCCCAGCGGAAGACAGACACGAACCAACATTGGTAAGGCTTCCTTCCTACACTATTTCAATACATTTCCATACATAGCATACAATGTAGACATCCGATACAGCATGCATTTTTAAAAGCACACACACACACACACAACATTTAAAGGATATTAGGGGTATCCGAAAGACTCGTTTTACGAGGCTACTCGAGTGAGCTCTAATATTCTAATATTCTCTTCCCGGGGAGTCATCTGACCTCCGAACTCAAAATCTCATCACACAAAAACAGTTTAAAATTATCTTTAAACTGATGCCCTTTTTCAATGTTTTGGGCTTAATAAAAACGGCGTGGCGACTCTACAAATGCGAAAACAAACGGCGAGACACCTCCAACCTGAAAACGCTGCAAAGCGGGGAAAAAATGCCAGATGCCGGGGCCGCGAGGTCTGCTCGGATCCGGGTAATTTCAGATCCAGGGTAATTTCAATTGGCACCTCCGCTGGGGACTTGGATACTTTTTCAAAACTGCCGTCGTTTTCAAAAAAGCATTCTGTGGGTCAAACTTTCATTTACCCTTCCTCGTTTTTGCGTGTGTTGTTCAAAACCTCTAACGATTTTCAATAAAATGTGTTGCATTTTTCATCTAAAATCATAACATGTTCGTGCATTCCCGTTCATACTTGATTTTCATGTTACATTTTGAACTGCGCATAAATTCTTTAAAACACATCTTGAAAATCTCTGTTTTACTCAGAAAAAGAATTTAGTGACCGCACACTACTTGCACTGTGCCTCGGTACACCGCACACTACATGCACTTGCTGCCTCGGTACACTGCACACTATGACCCGTAACCCGGGATGACCATTCGGGCCTGCAGGCTCGATTGGTCTCGCGTACACCTGGAGCACGCACGGGGTCGTCCCAAATAGCCCATCCTAGCCCGTGTAAGCCATGCACTCTTTGTGTCACACTTCGTCCAAGACCTCTGTTGGTTTTTGGCTTAGTACTGGTCATAAACCTCAAGTGTATGTTTTTTATGCCGGGTTCCCTCACAAGTCAAGCATGAAAGATTGAGACCGAAGTTCGTTCCCGACCCGAATTCTTGTGCTTTTCAGCCTTGACTTTAACGCGGAGCTCTGCCGAAAAACATACCCGAAGGTTCAATGTGACACTGTGTCACCAAACCCTCAACGTATGCACCGTACCAGCCACAACTTGGCCAACGCAAAAAGCTAAGGCCCCTCACGCAAGCGAGTCAGGAGAGGTCATGCCAAAATTATGGCACGATCCCTGCCTTAACTTAAGGACGTTGACTTCGACCGTGGCCCGCGTGTCACATACGTTGGAAGTTTGCATGACCAGCTAGCCTTAAGTTCACTTTTTCCTTTGTCAGTGGAACTCGCTTGCCTTATAGGACCCTCGCTCGGGATTGTCCATCCTGCGTGTCACATACGTTGGAACTCGCTTGCCTGAGAAAATACGTTTTAAGTAAACATTAATCGGTAACTGCACATTGCACTAGCCCGAAACCCTGACCCAAATACCCTTTTCGAAGCCTAAACCATGCCTTTTCGCCTCGAGCAATGAGCGTAAAGTGGTTCCGGGTGGCCGCCTCACCGTAGTCACGCTACGCAAGCATGGCCGACAGCTCTTTCGCTCCTCGTTCTTCAAATGCACTCTCCGACATGTCAAGCTCACCGAGAAATCGTGAACGGAACCCCACCACCGGTAACGTATATGACATTGGAAGAAGCCATCCGGGCTTGTGAGGTTCACACAAGAGCGTAAAGAAGATCGCTGTAATTTCGTAGTACAGCTTCTGAATGAGCGAGGTATAGCAGCTATCTCCCAACCAGATGGTACTTTCGTCCTAATCGAGGACGACGATTCCTTGAAATTAGCTCCTCAAACCTTCAACCAGGTTCCTCCCCCTCCAACTTACGGGATGCCTTCGAACCAAGGAAACAGCCGACCAAGGCTTCATGTTGCCACCTCTCTAGGCAACCCTATCATATACGCCCAAGCCAGTACTACTCCCATCACTCGGTGCATAACCCCGCCGCAGACCATCCCAAACGGATGTCAACATCCTCCAATACCCTCCCGGGTTCAACCCATTGCCTATACATGAACCCCAAAACACCGGGGACAAACCCCGATACAGTCCAGAAAAGGCCCCCATATATTCACATATATCATGCCTCCCACCTCCAATTACTGCCACTCATAGGGCAGCACCCAGCACCGAGCCTCAAAGTCCACCATTGGACCCAGCCCTAGCCTGGATGGTCGAAGAGATGAAAGACTTGAAAGCCATCATAAGCAGTTCAACTAAACATCTAACAAAATTCTTAACACGTAAGAACACATAATTCATGCATCGCAACAATTAATAAAATCATATTTTAATTAACTAAGCATGCATAAACAATGAATTAATCTAGCAACAGCCCTATAAACTTAATTTCCAGAAATTTATAGCATCCAGATTAATTCATAAACATATCAGATTGTAAACACATTCACAGATTAACAAGATTGTTCAACAAACTGATTCTTTCCAGATTGGGCAAGTTTTGTCGCGTGACAGAGGCAAGCTTTGTCACGTGACACAAGCATATTTTGTCGCGTGACACAGGCATCCTTTGTCGCGTGACACAGACAGCCTATGTCGCGTGACACCTTGATACCAGATTTGCAGATTTGCAGATTTCAATCAATTCTTAATAACAGAGCAATTAAATCATATTAACAACTTTTAACAGATTTAATTCGAAGTGAATAGAATATGATTTAGGCAATTGTTTCAAAACAATCAAACTATCGCATACAAAACATGCAAAAACCATATAAACAATTTATATCAATTTTTCTAGCATGTTAATTCAAACTTAATCATACGAACGGGGCTCTGATACCACTGTTGGGTTTTACGGGTCCATGCGCAGCGAAATTAAGCATCTAATAACATAAAACCCAAGAGCCTAGGATCCAATCTATACAATTAACTTGAATTCCTATGAGATAGAAATAACCAACCTTGAACGCTTTCCGTTCTTGAGCTATCGAACAATGTATTGATGTGATATAGAATCACAAACTTCGAACTCTAGGCCTTGATCATTGTACGAGCGAAGACCCTCTTATGGTATCCACACCTTCGAATGAACCAAGAACGATTTCTTGATGATTGCTAGATCATAAACCTTGAAGAATATTGAGAATTATGTTGTGATTTTCTTTTCAGAAATTCGGCTGGCTTTTTAGGGTTGACAGACAGTCATATTTATACTACTTTTGCATTAATATTCGTTTCCTAATCAAATTAGGAAACTAGTCTGAAAACGCCTCTGTGGCTTAAAGTGTCGCACGACCAGACGAGTCCCATGGACAAGTTCTGTCGCGCGATGTCTTAAGTCACATCAGGATTCTCTCAATCATTCTTCTTCTGGTTTAATCAATTCATTCTAGTTTTGTGTGACCCAATTGGATTATATTATGTTGGCAATGAGCTCGATCATATCGACCATCATAAAACATAAGCGGACTCTAGCAAGCCATTATGTCTACCCAAATAATATAACGTAAGAGTTCACGTTTCCAATGGTACACTTCCATTTCTCCCTTTGTCTCACGATGTTATATTGAACACAAGTCATGGTCCACGTCAACTTGTACTTGTTCAATGCTTTCTCGATCTTGAGTATAATGATAATCCAATCGCATTGGGGTATGGCCATAAACTTTCATCATTATCACTCGTCGAGGGGCCCAAGCAAAACATCTGTCTTTCGAGGGACAAATTCCATCTTAACTTATCATCCTTCCCATCATGAATCCGATCATGCCAAAGATTGCCTTTATGAATATCGTGTTAAGATATCGTTTGTCTAAAATCAAACATGACTTTCATCATATGTAAGGTCATGATAATCTCAGGTCTAGGGACTAAATGAAGTGACCATATGAGATTTAATTATGATATTTGACCATGACATAAATCTCAAACGGGTCAAGTCCAGTTACTTGTTCTCTAACAAGTACCCATAAATTTAATTTGCATCTCTATGCATATAATCATCATATGATTATCCATTAACATTTATACTAATTATTCACTTAATAATTAGGGACGGAGATTATTACAAATAAATATGCAAAACATATAATAATCAAATAATAAACTTTTCATATAGTAATAAATAATGTCAACACATAAGTCTATCAACCATAGGCCTAGGGCATAACACTAACACATCAAGCATCCAGAAATGCCACTGAAAAACTGGGTAACTTTCACCGGACCAAGGGCAAGCCAGACAAAAATGGAAGACAAGCTGGGCCTGCACCCACGTCTCCCTAAACCCGGTCTCAAACCCTCTGAGTCAGTCCTTGTCAAAGTCCAGTCCTCTGAGTCGTCCAAGGGCCTCACGCCGGAAGACTATGATAATGTAGCCAACAATGTATTTTCGTTCGCATTTAATGAAAAGTCTGACCTTTCGGATTATCCCCTCATTGCCACTTTAACAACTGATAAGTTAACAAACAACTTAAAAGACGTTAATAATGACTCACTTGATAAAGAAGGAGACACACTAAACGAACAATACATTAAAGAAGTTCTCAAGCGTGTAGTAGACCAAGAGGACAATCGGGCCCAAGCTGCCAAAGAGGTTATGACTAAAGTGAACCTGGGGTCAGTGCGAGAGCCTAAAGAGACACAAGTGGGCAGTTTCTTCGCTGATGCAAAAAAAGAAGCCCTGATAAATCTCCTCAAAGAGTATGTTGACGTGTTCGCCTGGTCATATCAGGACATGCCAGGACTCGATCCCTCAATCGTGGAGCACAAAATTCCCCTGGATCCAGAATCCAAGCCTATCAAGCAGAAATTGCACAAGATCAAGCCAGAGTTGTCCTTGCAAGTGAAAGAAGATATTGAGAAAATGCTCCGCGTCGGCTTCATCGGAGTAAGTGAGTACCCGACCTGGCTCTCCAACATCGTGACGGTCACCAAGGCCAATGGAAAGGTCAGATGCTGTGTGGATTTCCGAGATCTCAACAAGGCCAGCCCTAAAGATGATTTCCCACTACCCAACATCGACATGCTAGTCAACACCGCGGCAAATTTCGAAGTAAAGTCCTTCATGGATAGGTTTGCCGGATACAATCAGATCAAAATGTCCAAGGAAGATCAAGCCAAGATTGCTTTCACCACTCCGTGGGGACATATTGCTACACGGTCATGCAGTTCGGTTTAAAGAACGCTGGGGCTACTTACCAGCGGGCTGCAACAGCCCTCTTCCATGACATGATTCACAAGGAAATCGAAGTGTATGTCGACGACATGATCATCCACTCCAGAGGATCAGACATGCAGCACATGATAGATTTGAGAAAGTTCTTCAAATCGAAAGCACTCCATGAGCTTGAACCTGCCAAAGTGCACCTTCGGCATCAAGCGAGGCAAAATGCGGGGTACGTAGTTTACGAAAGAGGTATCGAAGCCGATCCCAAGAAAATCAAGGCCATTATAGACATGAAGCCGCGTAAGTGAAAAGGATGCAGAAAGACAGGCAGCATCTGGGTACATGGTTACGTAAAGATACCCCGATCCTTAAGAAAATCAAGGCCATTATAGACATGAAGCCGCCACGAGACAGCACCGACTAAGTGAAAAGTTTTGTTGGAAGACTTTCGTTAGCATCTGGTAAGCCATCAACCGTCTTGACATCTCTCTGCGAGCCAATGTTCAAACTAATGAAGAAGAATGCGACGACATCAAATGGGACTCAGAGTGCCGGATAGCCTACGAGAAAATCAAGACATACTTGGTGAATCCCCCAACTCACGTGCCCGCCACATGAAGATAAGCCACTCCCCGTACCTAACAGTGACAGACACGTCAAGTGGAGCAATGTTGGCACAAGAACAGAAAGATTCCAAGGTTGAGCATGCAATCTACTTCGTAAGCCGAAAGCTTCAGGGAAGTGAACTCAGCTACTCAGCATTAGAAAAAACTTGTACCGCCTTGGTTTGGGTAGTCGAGAAACTGAAACACTACATGCAGTCACATTCAGTGCTCCTGGTCTCCAAGATGGACCCCGTTAGATATCTCTTCGACAAACCATCCCTGTCAATGAGACTAGCCAAGTGGTCATTCTTCCTGGCTGAATTCGACATCAAGTACATGGTCAAAAAATCAACAAAGGGCAGAGTAATGGTAGATCAGCTGGCAGACTTCCCATGCATTGAACTCATTGCTCAGTTCAAGGACATCTCTTTCCATTATTTGCCAAGAGACAGGAACCGCTTCGCAGATGCCCTGGATACCCTAGCATCACTCGTCGAAATTCCTGAACGGAAATTAGTAAAACCCCTCAGAATAGGCAGACGGGAAACACCCGTTTATTGCTGTGAGATCGAAGTTGAACATGAACCGATCGATGAACCCTGGTACAATCAAATCTACCAGTACCTCCAAAACGGAGAAGCTTCCTTCACAAATGAAGATGGAAAATACAAAGAAGGGATCAAAGCCAAAAACATGATGGCACTAAAATGCCTGGCATCCCATTTCGTCCTTCTGGGGTATGTTGTACAAAAAGCGCCACCAAGGACCACTCCTCCGGTGTGTAAATAAAGAAAAAGCCAGCGAGCTGATGAACGAAAGTTCACAACGGAACCTGCGGTCCGCACATGAACGCCAGAGCATTGACACAGATCATCCTCCGTATAGGTTACTATTGGGTATCAACGGAAACAGACTGCATCCAGTTCGTCAGAAGTTGCGACAAATGTCAATGGTTCTCCAACCTCAATCACATCCCTCCTCGTGAACTCTATTGCATGACTACGCCATGGCCTTTCGCCACATAGGTAATCGACGTCATTGGCAAAATCACTCCACCAGGGAGCAATGGCCACGAGTTCATATTAGTCGCAGTCGACTACTTCACCAAATGGGTAGAAGCCAGATCATACAAGGTACTGAATTCTAGGAAGGTGGCCGAGTTCATCAAAGAGAACATCATGTGCAGATACGGGGTGCCCAACGAGATCATATCCGATAATGGGACCCACTTTGAAGGAGATTATGACCAACTGTTGATCGAGTTCAAAGTTACATGCCACAAGTCTTCTCCCTACAGACCACAAACTAATGGTGCAGTAGAGGCAGCAAACAAGACTCTCGCAATGATAATCAGAAAAATGGCCGTCAGAGGTCGGGATTGGCCCGAGAAGCTACATCTAGCGCTCTGGGGATACAGAACATCAGTCAGAACCGCCACAGGGGAGACTCCTTTTGTACTTGTTACTAGTGGAATTGGAAATTCCATACCTCCGAGTCCTCTTGGAAAACGGAATCAATGAAGTCGAATGGCTCCAGAGCCGTCACGACAAACTAGCTCTACTCGACTAGCGCAGATTGAAAGCCATGGAGCATACTCGTGCCTACCAAAGCAGAATGGCCCGAGCATTTGATAAGAAAGTCAGGATCCGAGACATCAAAGAAGGCGACTTGGTGCTAAAGGAAAAGCCTCCTACGCAGACCAATCCCCTCGGAAAGTGGGAGCCAACCTGGATAGGCCCGTTCGTGGTAAAAAGAATCTTCTCCGGAGGAGCCATGAAATTAGCAGATTTGGACGGGAACCCTTTCGTTAACCCCGTGAACGGAAGCAAGCTCCGCAGATACTTCGTTTGAGGAAGAACACGAGTCAACTCTCCTTCCTCATACACCACCCTTCAATAAAATTAAAGTGCTAAAAGAGTAATACCCAACTGGATACATTCCCGACAACGATCCAGGTAAAAAATAGGGTTGCACTTCTTTCATCTTTTTTTTCTCAAATATCACCTAAAGTGTCGAACTACGGTGACCTGAGCCCCTTAGTCCAATTGTAAAAGGGGAACGTAGGCAGCCATCATTGGTTCGGTCTCAAAAACAAAAAAAAAACAAATAAGCACCAATCGCTTGTGTTTCGAAAAACTCTTTAAATTAACCTACAGATTAATGACGGTTAAAATAATCTTTGATGAGTTCAAGCACGGCCAACTCTTTACTCACTACACGCTAGCAAAACTACAATAAACATTAATAAATTAATGTGTCTGCAATGACAGTGGGTGGATACTCCGGACAGCAAGGTCAACCTAGTCCCCCGTACTTGGTCCTTCATCCTTCTTCCCCTTCCCTTTTTCGCGGCGAATATTCTTCACCTTCACAGGGAATATTCCCGTAGTCCTTCTACCTGGCTCTGGGACCCTTCCCGATGCCTCCGTCAAATCGGCAGCTGCCAACGTAGCCCTTTCCCTAGCTCTATCATGAGCTGCCTCTCTCCGAGTCATCATGACCATGCTCTGATCGGCCGCCCTACTAGCATTGGCCTCATAATCAGCTATGTCGTCCCCAGTACAATCCTGAGGGTTAGCCGCCGCTTCGGCCCTCCTCAAAGTCGAGCCGTCAGGGTAATCAAGGCCCAACAGCTCACTCCTTCTCCACAAAATGGCCATCTATGTCTCCCCTATACACTCCTCGTACCAGTTCAAATACTGCGTAGACAGAACAATGCCCCCTCTCCGGTGAAAGAGAACCCTGGCAGGAAAAGGCTTATGTTGCCACAGCCGTGTGAGAAGCAATAACGTCAAAGGATCTTCCATCAGAAGAGACCCCACCTCGAAGGTAGCAACATGACCCAAACCCGTCAACGGCACCTGCTCCAGCTCGAACTGTCACAGCACCAATGAGGGAATTTAGAAAGACGTCTGGGACACCCCCGGTACTCTGACAACAAGAAGACCCTCCTGAGCTGTCCGACAAGTTTGTAGCTTCCAATGAGGAACCCACCATCGTAAATATTGCGTACCGAGTCTGGCCATTCAGAGCTCCAGCTCAGCCTGATCGCCCCCTATCACCAAAGGACGTCGAGAAAAGGACCAGGGGTCACATGACACTGGAACCTCGGACACCATCTGCAATCGCTCCCTCAACCACAGAGTGAGCATAGCGGGACTCCCTCCCCACATGTATCGGCTGTTGGTCGCCATCCGACCTATGCCAAGGAATGTCTCGTCCAGGATCAAACGCACGATGTCTCCCCCGTTCCGGCACTGCCTCACCAAGTCCAGTACACTGTGATGGCACCCACCCAGGAACATGAACGTGAATAAAGTGGCAATTGCACACAGAGCAAAAGCGTCCCACGTGAAAATGCTCCCCTCAACACCGGCAAATTTATCGGGCACCCCCGAAATGTCAACATAATCCGTGTTCAGTATTAGCATCCCGTATGCTTCCTCGGCTGAGATACCAAGCAAAGACACTAACTTCTCAACGGTGGCCAGGCCGCCCGTCAAAGGAAGAACAAGTTGCTCCACCTCAGGTCCTCCTAGTATGGCCTGGAAATCCTCAAATGTGGGCATAATCTCATTGTACGAAAAGTTGTACACGTGCCTCCTTACATCCCAAAAATGAGCCGCCGCTCTCAAGAGATCCCAATCTGGCATGAGCTCCTTGAAAGCCCAAACCGCTTTCATCCCATAACATCCCTCAAAAAAACCCTTGCTTTGCCTCGTGTGGTGCCGTACCCACGACTGGAAATTATCCAAATATCGCTCTTGCATCTGAGACGATAACCTGGGAAATGGAGCCATGAAAAGAACAAAGGAAACCTTCAAGAATTCAAAGGGAAAATCAGTTTTTTTATCAGAAGCAAACGTAATGTTTTCAAAATTGTAGAAACTGGACTGCAATTTAAAACAAACTGGAATTGAAGCCCAGTCCGACCGGACTATTTTTCAAGTTGACTTGGTCAACTCTATAGCCAGCTGCCTCAAACTCAGGAACATTTCCAAACCACATCCTGTTCAAGCCTTGTTTAAACTACGTGCATCCATAGTTTAAATCATTCACTGCCGACACCACATCCGCCCCGGGCTCATGCAACAGTGCAATTAATTAAATAAAAGTCATATAGACATAAATTTTGACCAGTTCGAATTTTTATGCATGTCTCATTATTATTTATTTTTGATCAACCTACTTGCTTATTTGCCAAAAATAAAGGAAGGAAATCATTAAATAAATATTCAAAATACAAGGGTTCGCCTCAAAGGCCCTTTCAAGTACAAATCAAATTGTTTAGGCAATACACACTTTTGTCTAAAAAATAAATAAAAAAGAGGACTACTCAGAGTCCTGCTCATCATCCGAGCACTCAAAATACTGCCCCGCCGCAGTCGGATCCACCGAGGATAGGTAATCCCCGAATTCCTCAAGGCGGGAATACGAGAAAGGCCACCTCCGCGCCTGTGTCCTCGAGGACTCTCCTCGCTCGTGTCCCGAATACGAAGAGTGACGAGCTTCGAACCCCGCCGTCTCACCAGAGAACTGGTTGAACCCCTGCGTAAAATCTGCCCCACCAGTCATGGAGGTAGACGAGTCTCTCGCTGCGGACGGCCTAGACGACATCGGCTCATGCACAGCCGCGCTCCTCCAGGAACTACACCACAGGAACTCCATGAGTCTCCTGGCGTAGTTGGCTATCCCATCCATACGTCTCACAGCCTGGTTGTAAGTACGGCCAGACACCTGCAAATCAGGAAAGTTGTCAAAAGACAAACAGACAGCACGGATGCAACATTTGCAAAATGCTACTATCAAGTATAGAAAATCAAATCAAAACACTCACCGAAGCATCGGGATCCACTCTGTACCGAGGCGTCACCTCCTCCGGAATGGGAACCGTCAGTCGCCTGCGAGAACCGTCAGGCCCCTCATACGCCAGCCGAGCGCGAGGGAACGGGTAGTCCCGGGGATATGTAGGGCCCTCGTCCTCCCTGTGCAACACTTACGGGCTCCTCAACCTCGTCCTCAGAAAGACATCATAGTCGGCATCCTCTATGATGAACTCAGCATAAGACACGCCCTGCCTGTACCGCTGCAAATCCTTCATCGGTATCAGCAAAGGATACTGCATGTGAGGAGGCGGGTCCATCGGAACCAAAGGAATAGACCCCGAACCATGCTAATAAGCCACCCTCTCACCCAAATACATCGCGTCCGATACGTTTTAGTCCAAAAGTCATTGAAATGTAGACGTCACCGTCTACGGGGTCCGATACGTTTTAGTCCAAGATCCTCTTCTCTCCCGTAAGAGAAGTAACCTCGAGTTAAAATGGCATTCCGGCCCCGTTCTAGTCATTGAAATGTCATTGAAATGTAGACGTCACCGTCTACGGGGTCCGATACGTTTTAGTCCAAGATCCTCTTCTCTCCCGTAAGAGAAGTAACCTCGAGTTAAAATGGCATTCCGGCCCCGTTCTTTACTTTTATGTCATTTACGGTCCGGATCGTTTGATCTGTTGATTCGCAATTTCATAGTCCGAACCGTTTGGTTCATGATAGTCATTTACAAGTCCGGATCATTTGATCCATTGATTGTCATTTAAATAACGCAACTTTACAAGTCCGAGCCGTTTAGCTCGTTGATCGCACCTTTAAAGTCCGGATCGTTTGATTCTGTTGATACCGCATTTTAAATACTGTCATTTACAAGTCCGGGCCGTTTGTCTCGTGATAGTATTTACTTATCAAAGTCCGAGTCGTAAAACGATTCATTGATCGCATCTCATTTAATGCTTTTTTCCCGTAAAATCGCTAACAATGTAATGCCCGGTTCAAAACCGGAGTTCGTCATTCGAACTCTCTTTCAAAACGCGCAAAAGTGACGTTTGGCATCCAAACGATCATCTTTAAACTCAAAACCCGACGTTTGACATTCAAATGCTCTTTTATTAAAAGTCAACATTTGACACTTAAGTTAAAGATTCAAAACTCGTCACTCGCACCTCTTTTCCTAAAAAACTTCAAAACCGACATTTGTAATTCAAACGCTCGCTTTTTCCCAAGAATCATAAAATCGACATTCAAACCAAGATTAAGCTTGTCATTCAAGCCCCCATTTTCAAAATGCAAACACACACACACACACAAAATTTTTGAGAAAGGTAGAAAGACTCGTCATACGAGGCATTTCGGGTGATCTCAAAATACTCTTCCCAAAACGTAACGTGACCTCCGAACCTAACAATCTCTGGTACTAAAAGCCATTTCCAAAGTTTGGGCTCAAAATACAAAACGACACCTTTTTCAAAGCCATTTCTAAAGTTTGGCATCTTCAGATGCTCTTCTGTATTTTTTAGGGTATGGAAGTATTCCGCTTTCCCTTCTATGGTGCTCCTTCGACGTCGGGAGAGTGTTGTGTTGACCACCGAGTACCTGGATTGGTACGAGCAGCATGTCGGGCAGTCCCAAGTGGTTTTGGGAAACAGGCATGAGGCGATTCTGGGGCAAGGTTGCCATCCCAGTTATAGCCTTAGAAGTGCTGAAGCCTGGTCTAACCCTCAGAACATGACGGAAGACGCTTTATTCGACTACGAGACCAGAGTTGACCGACTGACGGAGAGAGTTCCCATTTTGCAGACTCACAGGGAGGAGATTCGGTCCGAGGCACGGGCGAATGAAGCTCTGCGAGCTGCTGGATTGTTTGACTCAACGGGGAGGACCCCTAATCTCGGAATGAGAGAGACAGAGTTGGCTCACGTGGAGCGAAAGAAGACTCGCCGGGGACGAGGGAAGAATGGGGAGGGGACAAGCGCAGGTGGCACAGAATGACCTCCTAAGTATCCATTCATTGCATTGCAGACACATTATTTGTTAAATGTATTAAGTTGTCTTTTAGCATGTTGTGAACTTGAGAGTAAACCTTGCTTGTACTCATCAAGAAATGTTGTAACCGTTAGTGATTTGTGATTTACTTTTAAAGCTTTAACGAGACGCAAGATCTCTTCTCGCTTTTTGTTTCTTTTGTGAGCCTTGGCGGCGTCCAACTTTGGACCTTTCTGTTTGTATCTTGTGGACTGAAGCAGTCTGAGCCTTGACGACATCCATTTTTGTTCAAATTTTGTGTTTGGATGGGAAGGTTGGATGGTGAGGCACGGGCCTCGAGGTGATTCCTTGAGAAGTCGTTTTGACGGTTGTTTCAATGATTCCCTTGTTCCTTGATTGTCGGCTTGGGTCCTTGGCCTCATTTATTTTTTGTGAAGCTTCCGCTTGAGCTCTTTTTTTTTTTTTTTGAAGCGCACGAGGGTGAAGGCAAGCCCCTAGCTTTTTGTTGACATGGGTCAATCTTGTAATGTAGAGTGACCTTTTGTTGTCCTTTGATGTTGTCGCCGTCGTTGACTTGGTCAAGGTGATGGTGGGGACATGTTTTGGAAAGTGTATAGTTTGATGGAGGCTTTGATCGTCATCCAAACTTTTTTTTTTTTGTGTTTTTAGGCCGAACCAATTAAGGTTGCCTACATTCCCCCCGGACTGGAGGGCTCAGGTCTGCGTAGTTCGACGCTACAATGAGTGACGAGAGATGCAAAGTTGATCTTCTTTAGGCGAAGTATCTGCGAAGCTTGCTTCCGTTGACTGGATTCATGAAGGGATTGCCGACTAGGTCTGTCACCTTCATGGCACCTCCGGAGAAGATCTTTTGAACCATGAAAGGGCTTATCCATGTTGGTTCCCATTTTCCCAGTGGGTTGGTTCGAGTGGGAGGCTTTTCCTTGAGTACCAGATCGCCTTCCCTGATGTCTCGGGACTTGACTTTCTTGTCGAAAGCTCTAGCCATTCTGCTTTGGTAGGCTCGGATGTGCTCCATGGCCTTTAGTCGGCGCTCGTCTAGCAGAGCCAGTTCGTCGTGTCGGCTTCGGAGCCATTCGACTTCGTTGATCTCGTTTTCCAGCAACACTCGGAGTGAGGGAATTTCCAATTCAACGGGCAGTACTGCTTCCATCCCGTATGTCAGGGTGAATGGAGTTTCTCCCGTGGCTATTCTAACTGATGTTCAGTATCTCCAAAGTGCCAGGTGCAGCTTCTCGGGCCAATCTCGTCCTCGTGTGGTCATTTTTCGGATGATCCTTTTGAGGGTCTTATTTTCTGCTTCTACTGCGTCGTTAGTTTGTGGCTTGTAGGGAGAAGACTTGTGGCGTGTGATCTTGAATTCGGCCAGCAGTCTGTCGCATTCACCTTTGAAGTGGGACCCGTTGTCTGATATAACCTCATTCGGGATGCCGTATCGGCATATGATGTTTTCCTTGAGGAAATGTGTGACCTTCTTGGAAGTTAGCACCTTGTATGACTTGGCTTCGACCCATTTTGTGAAGTAGTCGATGGAGACCAAGACGAACTCGTGGTCGTTGCTTCCAGGCGGAGCGATCTTCCCGATGACGTCAATTCCCCAAGTGGCGAAGGGTCAGGGAGTAGTCATGCAGTAAAGATCGTGAGGAGGAAGATGGTTGAGGTTGGAGAACCGTTGGCACTTGTCGCAGCTTCGGACGAAGTGGATGCAGTCTACCGCTATTGAGATCCAGTAGTAGCCCATTCGAAGAATTATCTGCATTAGGGCTCTGGCGTTCATGTGGGGGCCGCAAGCCCCGTTGTGGACTTCGTTCATGAGCTCATTTGCTTTTTCTGGGCTTTGCTGGTGACGAGGCTTATGCTTTGCGTCTCTTTTGGCTCTTTAGCAGTTCCCAAATTAACTGTGATTAAAACCTTCTCAGCATCTTGGGCCAGGTTTTTCTCTCACTTGAGAACATGCTTAAAGATGTGTTTAATGTATTGTTCAATTAATGTGTCTATTTCATTATTAGATGAATTGTTATTAACTGTTTGTGATTTAGTTAACTCATCATTTGTTAAAGACGCAAAGGAAGAATATCTAGAAAGGTCGGACCTTTTATTGAAAGCGTAGAGAAGATACATTGTTGACTATGGACTCACAATCTTCCGGCGTAGAGCCATCAGATGACTCAAAAGACTTGAATTCATAGACAACAAGACTCGAAGCTAGACTCTAGGCGACGAGGGGTTAGACCAAGTTGTTCGATCATTTCCTTCTTGCTGGCGGCAGGTCCGGAGAAGGTGGCCCGGTTTTTGAGTGGCAATGTTGATGAGCTTGAAAGGGAGAGAGGGTCGAAAGGCTTCACGCTGCCATTCCCAATCATGGCTACCATGGAGTTATCAGAAACAAAATCGATTAGGTCTGGCACCTCGATTTCTTCACTGAAGAGTTGTTGTAGCAATGGCTCATTCCAGGCACTATCTGCGGAGTCTTCCGATCTTGTCTTGGGCATTGCTAGTTCGAATGCTGACTCGTCCCGCTTGTTTGTGGCAGGGGTACTGACAGAGAGCTTTTCGAGTTCTTCCGCCAGAGAGGGGGTTTTCCCAAACCAAAATTCATTGTGAATAGTGGTGGTGGTGGGTCCTGGTAGAGTTGGCGTGTCAAGGAACGCTCTTCTAATGGGGTTTGGCTCGAGGCCTCTGAACCTTTCAAGGCTTTGTTGGAGCTTGTCCATTGTCGCCGACCAGTTTTGTTTGGTGTTAATTAGCTCTGTCCCTTTTTCTGTGTCTTCGTTCAAACTGTCGGCTTTCTTTGTGAAGTACCTGGCCATGTCGAAGTTGTAAGGGCATAGGTCGGAGATCGCGTGCAAGCCTCTTTTGTCGGTAGCCAAGCATTTTTGCGCAGCTTTTCTGTCTTCCGCAGCGTCTTTAGGAGTAGGGACGTACCCTAGGCCATGGCGGGTATTTCGTTCTTTGACCTCGATGATTTTTTGGGTACCTTGATGGCATTTTCTCAAACCAAGCCCCAGGATGTAGTTCATGAGCTTCATCATCTTCATGGTAGGAGGGATCCGGTCCCAAGTCAGGGGAAGGTCTATGTGGCATATTTGGGCCTTCGGGCTTTTGATTGTGAACCCTGTCAGCATCATACCGTCGTTGTCGTGCTTGATTTCTAGGACTGGGATGCCGTTTGTGCTGGTCTCCTCAGTAGTTATGATGTCCCCATAGATGATGGTGAGATCCGTTCCTTGGGCAAATTTTACGCACTGGTGTAGGGTGGATGCCACCCCATTGATCTGGTGTAGCCAAGGGCATCCCAAGATGGCAGTGAAGGTGATCGGGATGTCGATGACCTGGAAGTCTGTCGGGATCATCTGCTTTTCGAACCGTAGGTTCAGAGTGGCTATTCCCAAGATGGAGCGAGACGTTGAGTCGTATGCTTTGATTGTCTGAGTTGAAGGCTTTAGATCAGTCGGCTTGATCCCTAGCAAGCCCATCATTTTGGATGGGAGGACGTTCATGGATGATCCTCCGTCTACCAAGATCCAAGGGAGGCGACGCTCGTCCAGTTGGACTGTTATGTAGAGAGGATCATTGTGGTCAGCCCCAAATTTTGGGAGATCGAGCTCCGTGAAAGTGATGATGTTGATGTAGTGAACGTTGCCATTTGGACCGCTTCATCTGGTGTCACGTTGATAGGTACCATGGTCTGAGCCAGGCTTTCCTCCAGCTTGAGTTTGTGCGGGTAAGAGGAAGTGAGTAAGGACCAGAGGGATATGTTGGCCTGAGTGCGCTTGAGCTGAGTTAAGATCGGGTCTTCAGCCTTCGGGTCAAGTGCTTCAGCTTCTTTGGCGTAGGGGCCCTTTTCAGATCGAGGCTCAGGGATGGCTATCGTTGACTGGACTCGGGCAGAGGTTCGGCGTGCGTCGGGATCATCGGTTGTGCTCGGGCAGAGGTTCAGCGTGTGTCAGGATGGACCGGGATGCCCCGGGATGGTTCGAGATGGCTCGAGATGGGCTGGAATGCCTCAGGATGGACCAGCAAGGCTTCGGGATGGACCGTCAGGGCTTCGGGATACCTCGGGCGTGCCTCGGGGCAGCTCGGGAGCATCTCGGAAGCGCTCGGCAGGGCTTCGGAGTACCACGAGGGGCCTCGGAATGCCCCGGAGGGAACCGAAAGGGACCGAGATTGGCCCTGAAGGGTCTTAGAGGGGTGCCTGAAGGCTGGGGGAAGAGAGGATAAAAGGGATGTGTGTGAAAAATGAGAGGGGGAGCCCTCTATTTATAGGGATCAGATTCTGGCAAAGTGTGTCGCACGACACAAGCTGCCATTACCATTTTTTTGGTTTTCCTGGATTTAGGGGAATATTGTGGACTTTAAGAGGATTTTGTAATTATGATGTCTGGAAGCAAAGTGGTCCGCACGGACCAGTCTTGCTTTTCCATATTTTCCAAAATTCCTAAAAAGTCCTTTTGTACTTTTTTATCCCAGAAAGCTCCCCCCCTTGGTTTGGTTGGTGGTTTTTGGGGTTTTTGAAGGCTACGGGTGTTTGAGATCACGTTTGTGTGAGTCTACGGTGTTTCTCGTGTGTCGGATGGGGAGTGATCCAGATTGGGGTACTTACTGTTAGGGACACAACTAAATCATGCTTTAATTCCTTTAGAAATGATCTAGCAGCTGGTGTCATCCAAGCTTTGGGAGATGCAGTTACCCAAAAGCAACTCAAAGATTGCCTTCATAAAAAACTGACATATATTGCAACTCCCGTGAGGTTAACCTAGGAAGTCTGAAGACTGAGATTTTGAATGAGGTCAAGAATCTAAGACCACATGATGAGGTTGGGATCAAGTCTATCCTTGACTCCATGCAAGCCAATATACAACATGATGCTAAAGTGCTCAAGGAAGAGCTTAGAGTCAAAATGGACATTGTAGAAGATGGTTTAACCGCAATGTTAACCAGTTTTGGTGATGAGCGTAAGGAGTGGTTGAATGTTCTCAATGAAGGAATTAGGGACAAGTTATCCCATAAGTTCAAAGAGTTGGATAGTGGATAAAGGAGGAGAATTGATGAGCTAGAGCCTAATCTGCAAAATTATCAAACCGCACACTCCATTGCGGTTCAGGAATCCATTCATACATTTTATAACACCCTAAATGCCTATATCCAAAATCAATTGAATGGGATTCTGGGAAGCCTCAATGAAAAACTTGCAGAAGTTAACCAAGACATACTCCTAAGCAATGCAAGCCTCAATGAAGTGAGAGATCAGTTTGAGGCAAATACTCGTGCGATTGGAGCTAATAATGAAAGAGTGATTAGTGTGACCAATGCTCTTAGAGGGGCTGAAGCTGCACAAGTAAGATCTACTGAAGAGGTTAGAAGGCTGAGAAGAACCCTAAGAACTGAGAATTCTGCCTTCAACTATGCTGAATCCCCAGCCAAAGAGGAAGCTGTGGATGGACCGCCTGCACCAAATTCCATGGACTTAGATGCTAAGCAAATGGTTCCCTTCCAACCACCTCCTTAGTAAACCGTGCCAGTAGATATTTAATCTATGTTTACCAATTTACTTCTGTTGTTGTTTTATTATTTCCTCATTCATACCTTGTAATTTGTAAACTCCAAACCTTTAAAGGTATTAATGAGAAGATGCATCATTGTTGATTCTAAAACCTTGTTCATTCAAATCGCATGTTTGTAGAACAATGAATTCATAGTTTTCTATACCTCATGCACGTGACCTTAATTGCTCATATTTTTGTGCATGATGTTTAAACATTCAGTTTAAACCGCATACTTAAACTTAAACTCACACCCTTATGTATGTACTGAATGTATTTCTATACTTTTGCTTGGTAAGTTTTATTTCTTTTCAATAGTGTAGAAATCTATAACTTAGGCTAGTATGTGCCTTGACTTGAGACATGATTTATCATGTTAAGTATTATGTACATGTTTTTACCAAGTAAAATGTTTTGCCTTTTCTATAGTAGGTAATGGCATCAATCAAATAGGGGTATTGTTGGATATGCATACTTTAACCCAATTGCCTTAGCCTTAATTTTAATGATACCATAACCTCATTTATATTTTTTGGACTTTAGGCCCATATGTAATGAAGCTTAGACTTCAATTTTTTAGTATAGTCCAGTTTATAGAATAGGTTTTCCTTAGGCTTGAAGACTGACTCAACCACATTGGACTTAAGGATTAAAGACAAGAGGTTTTAAAGTTATGCGAAACAGCAGTACATGGAACAAAACCGCACATACAAAACCGCTCATATAAACTATACTACAAACCGCATCCTTCCTAACCGCTTGATGATACTAACCTCACCAACTTCATTCAATGAGTGAAGACTTGAAGAGTTGTACCATCTTTAATTGATTGATCCACATCAGAAACATTGAGTTAACTGAGTTCAATCAATATATCTAACGATCACTTAGAGTTTGAAAGAATTTGAAAAGGTGACAGTGTCCTTTATTTCAGAATGTTATAAGAGGTCCGTACAACCTTATCAACAACTTCTGCACAAAGGGACAAAGTTGGACACGTGGTGCAACCAAACTGCTCCAGCACTGTACTAGCTACAGATTTCCTAAACGGCTACTTTTTGGAGCAAGGGTATAAATATCCCCAATCTTCAAAATTTGAAGATTGCTTGAGAAATTCATTTGAGAGAGTCCTTTGAAGATTTGAAGCTGATTTCCAGAACCCTTTGCATCTTCATCTTCAAACCTTCATACCTTCAAGATCATACTTCCAAGGACAGAAATCAAGCATTTGTAACACATCAGATTCATTATTCTCTTAATCATTTAGATCTAAAAAGCCTTGAGTCTTGATATCACACACACCTCACTTGATTAATCTTTTAGATTAGTTCATTTGAGATACATCGGTTCTAGTTTAGGATTTACTTTAATGTTTAGATTTTAGATTTGAGCTTTGATTCTTGTAATCTTGCAATACCCCCTCAACATCTAATATAAATCTAGTAGTTAGAAAATCTAAGACTACCCATCTTGGTAGTTGACGTAGATCATTTACGATTGAACCACTTCAAATATTGTGTTCTTTATATTTTGCACTTTTCATATTATTCATTATGCAATCTAATTTGTCTTATCTATTTGATCTATCCAGGTTTACCAGATTTTTGAATTGTGTTTGAGTTAATCTTTGTCAAACCTCATTTTCATACCTCACCAAACCGTGTTTTCTAACATTAAAATTTCGTTGTGCATTTTACAAACCTCACTTGCGGTTTTAATACATTGCAAGTATGAGTTTGTAAGCAAGAGGTTATTTTTCCAAAAAAAGGGTTGAATATTTTATAATAGCTATTCAACCCACCCCCTTTAGTTGTTTTTCACCCTTGTTTCCCCTTGGGACCAATAGGGTGACATCCTCGGGTCTGGGCAGTAGCTATGTTGTTGCTGATTTTTTTCTACTGGTGGCAAAATGAGCTGCACAAACTGAATTAGCACCTCCCAAAGGTACCACACGGACCACTTGTCCATTCCGATAGAACATCAACAAATACACCCAGATCTGATTTAAACCTCATTTTCGAGTCTAAAACCCCAAAAACTGTTTCCAGCAAACCCAAAACAAGAAATTGAGCCAAAAACCATGATTCAAACACCAAATATGGATAAGCCTCCTCGATTAAACAAGTAAAGGAAAGATGTTTTTAATGGAAAGCTTATGTCTTGGATGAGCCACCATATGAACAAAAATAAGGAATCCTTTGAGAAAAGCTACAAGATCAAATCCATTTGGTCCCTTAATGAGATCTTTCCGGATAAGGAATTATTGCGAGCCCCCGCCATGTTTTGGGACACAAAGTGGAATGTCTATTACTTCTCTTACACTGAGATTGTTCTCACATATAAAGAATTTAGGGCTTTGATGAGGGCGGATATAGAGGAGATTCCACTTTCCTTGGTCGGAGGAGTAACCGTTGACGAGAAATTAGCCCATTTTTTGTAAATCTCTCAAGAGGAAGCCCAAGGTATGATGCTTAGACCTTTGGGATTCCCTATAGATTCATAAGCCAGGATAACCTTGAGATTGTTACTTCCATGGATGCATTTGCCTTTGCGTTATAGCCTATTTGTTTATGGTTATCTCTCTTGGGGTATTCTTATAGTGCGTTGTTGGATGTTATGAGCACTGCAGAGCAAGTATGGATATTGCTCCCTATATTCTAGGAGAGACTCTTCATGCCATGGATCGGTTGGCTATCGGGCATTTATTCTGGTTGAGAGAGAGATTACATGCCATGCCACCGGCTCCAATACACTCCATCTGTGGACCTTCACCCTGAGAGATCTTGACATAGACATTGGTCAGGCTGACTGGAGAGTAGGATGGCTAGAGTCCGCACTTCCGAGATACAACCCACTAGAGGATAGAGACTCGAAGGACTCTTTAAGAGGATTATTACATTGTCTGAGTACCAGGCTGTCCCAATTGACCTTTTATATCCCAGCTTTGGTCCTGAGGCAATATGGGTTGAACAAGAGCCTTTAAATGGATGGGACGAGATTACTATTGCAGAAATTGCTCATATTTCTATGGTTGACTCCTCTACGTTCTCTCTCTTTCTGAGATTGTGGACATACTTTTTCTTCCCTTATCGGGTTCTACTCAAGAACCAGGATAGTATCTTCTTGACTATAGAATACTAGGATTGGTACGAGAAGAATAGGCGATCGACTTAAGTGATTTTGGAAGAGAGACGCAAGGCCATTTTAGGAGAGGAATGCCTGACTATTCAAAGCTTGAGAGATGTGGAGGCTAAGGCTATCCCTCACAACAGAACAGAAGATGCTATTATGGACTATGAGGCTTGTACTAATATAGTGGCAAGGATTCCCCCCATTACCCATACTCGGAGGGAGGAGATTCGAGCACAAGCGATAGCGGATGTGGCGCTAAGGGTTGTTGGTTTAGCAGAGACTACATGGAGAGCTACTAAGCTAGGACAGAGAGAGTCAAGAATCATCCCTATGAAGAAAAATAACACTCAATGGAGTCAAAGGAATGTATGTAAGAAAGGCGAAGGCTCAAGCACTAGTGGCTAGGAGGACCTTAGAGTCTCGAGTATCCACCCATGGTCATTGCAGACATAGTAGTTGTTAGGTTGTTTCTTATGTCTTTTATCAGATTATGTGAGTCAAGGGTATACTGGGCTTGAACTCAACAAAAAGTGTTTTAACTATAATGATTGTGGATGACCTTAGAGTTTTTCGAGACACAAACTCTTTTATTTGCACTATGATTGAGCACATTGGTGACAAATTTGGATTTTTATATATTGATTAGACTGGACCATCATTGGTTGCATATGTTCTCCCTTTATAAATGGACTAAGGGGCTCAGGTGTCCGTAGTTCAACTGTATTAATTTTTAGAAGAACGGGAAGATATAAATGGGCAGAATAGTGTGACCCAGTTTTTTTTTATCTAGACTGCCCTTTGCTAGGGTTTTCAATCTAGTGGGGTATATTATTTAAGTACTATTTTCATAGGTTCTTTTTTAAAGATACAGGGGGGAAGAAATACTCGCGTTTCAAGCGTAATATCTTTGTAACTTGGCTCCATTCACCCGATGCATGAAAGGGTTTCTATCCAAATTAGCCAACTCCATGGCTTCACCAAAGAAAATCTTTTGCCCGACAAAAAGACCAATCCATGTAGGTTCCCATTTCCTAAGCGAGTTAAGCTTGCTGGGGGGGCTTCTCTTTGAGCACCAAATCACCTTCCCCAATGTCCAAATGTTTCACTTTTTTACCAAATGCTATATCCATTTGACCCTAATATGCTCAGGTATGCTCCATGGCTTTCAATCTTCGCTCATATAGCAAGGCCAACTCATCATGAAGGCTGCAGAGCCATTCTACTTCGTTGATCTCATATTCCAACAAAATCCTTAAGGATGGGAACTGCCTCCATTCCCTAGGTCAAATCAAAGGGGGTTTCACGCGGTCCTAACTGAAGTTCTGTAGCCCCAAAATGCCAAAGGTAGCCTTTCTCTCCAATCACACCCACGTATTGCCATCTTGCGGATGATCCTCTCGAGAGTCTTTTTTTGCAGATTTAGCAGCTTCGTCGGTATGTGTTCGATAAGGAGAGGACTTGTGACGAGTGACTCGAAACTTGGTTAGCAATCTATCACACTCACCTTCAAAATGGGACCATTGTCTTAAATCATTTGATTCAGCATGCCATATCTGCACAAGATGTTTTCTTTGATGAATTGAGCCACTTTCTTGGAAGTCAAGACCTTGTAAGACTTAGCTTCAACCTACTTGGTGAAATAATCGATGTCCACCAATACAAATTCATGCCCATTACTTCTTTCCGGAGTGACTTTCCCGATTACATCAATTGCCCATGTTGTGAATGGCCAAGGAGTAGCCATGCAATAAAGATCGTGACACGAGATATGGTTCAAGTTGGCAAAGTGTTGGCACTTGTCTTATTTTTTCATGAATTGGATGCAGTATATTTCTATTAATAATCTACATTAGGTCTCTAGCATTCATATGCAGACTACAAACACCACCATGGATCTCGTCCGTCAACTCAGTCACCTTTTCCTTGTTGACACATAGGAGGAGCGGTCCTTGATAACGCTTCGTGTAGAGCATGTCCTCTAGAGTCACAAAGTGAGAAGCCAAATACTTTAGGGATTATAGTCTCTTAGCTTTGATGCATTCCTTGAACTTTCCATTATCATCTGTGAAGGAGGCTTTACCATCCTTGAGATATATAGTGGTAAACTTGATTGTACCAGGGTTCATTTACTAGCTCTGGGTCAACCTCAATTTCACAATAGTAAGACGGATTCTCTCTCCTTTCGACTTTGAATGGTTTCACTGATTTTCCCTCGGGGAGTTCCACCAGAGAGGCTAGGATAGCCATTGCATCTGCAAATAGGTTTTGGTCACTTGGGAGGTAGTGGAAGGGGACTTCTCAGAACTGTTTGATCAACTCCTCCATGTAGGCGTGGTACTTTGCAAGTATAGATCCACGATATTCCATTTGTTGGAGACTTGATTGATGATTAAAGTTGAATCCCCATATACCTCCAATTCATTAATATCCCTTTCAAAAGCAGCTTCGAGCCTGGCTATGCAAGCTTCATATCGGTTGCATTATTTGTGACCCAAAAGTTTAGTTTAATGGCTATCGGAGTGTGCTCGTCTTTGGGATCCACCAACAGCATACCAGTACCATTCCCTCTTTCATTCACGGCTCCGTAAAAAATGTTTCCATTGGTTCTCATCTTCAAGAGCAATAATTCCTTCATCCTGAAATTGAGGTTCGGGTCCCCGGGCTTCATTACTAAGAAAGTCTACCAAATGATCGAACATCACTTGACCCTTAAATTGATTTCCTTGTCATGTATGTAATGCCAAACTCAGCCAAAAAGAAGGACCATTTCGCTAGCCTCATTGATAAGGATAGTTTGTAGAACAAGTACTTGATGGGGCTCATTTTTAGACTAAATAGACGGCATGCAATTGCATGTAGTACTTCAACTTTTTGACTACCCAAACCAGAGTTGAACACTTTTTCTCTACCGCTGAGTGATTGAGTTCAGCCCCATATAATTTCTGGCTCACAATGTAAATGGCATTCTCAACTCAGGAATCTTTCTTTTCCTGTGCTAGCATTGCCCCAATTGCGGTATCCGTGATGGTCAAATAAAACATTAGCGGTCTGCACTCATGCAGTGGACATAGGATCGGGGGATTCACTAAGTAGGCCTTAATTCTGTCAAAGGCATCTTGGCATTCTGGATTCCACTCAACCTATGCATTTTTCTTCATTAACTTGAAAATCGGCTCACAAATGGAGGTCAACTGATTAACCAAATGGTTGATGTACTGTAATCGGCCCATGAAGCTTTTCACTTCTATCTGAGTCTGAGGAGGTTTCATCTCAATAATGGCTTTAATATTCTGGGAATCGACTTCTATATCACGCTCGGTAACCATATAACCTAGAACCTTTCCACGAACCACACCAAAGGTACATTTTGCGGGATTCAATCTCATCTCATGCTTTTGGAGATGCTCAAAGAACTTTCTTAAATCGGTCAAATGTTGTCCATCTGAACCTTGGGAGTGAATAATCATATCATCAATGTACACCTTGATTTACTTATGGATCATATCATGAAAAAGCGCAGTGGTGGCGCGTTGTTAAATAGACCTGGCATACTTCAATCCGAAAGGCATCACCGTGTAACAATAGGTGCCCCATGGAGTGGTGAAAGCGGTCTTCTCCTGATCTTTCTTAGCCATTTTGATCTAGTTATAGCCGGAAAAACCATCCATGAAAGACTTGACTCTGTAATTGGAGGTGGTGTCATCAAGCATATTATTGTTCGGCAATGGGACTAGCTTTGTTGAGGTCCCTAATGTCTACACAACACCAAACATTGCCATTCACCTTTGTAACCATGACAATGTTGGAGAGCTAAGCAAGATAGGATGACTCAAATTATACCAACACATAGAATGTTCTCAGATTTTTCCTTCACTTGCAAGGACTATTCGGGCTTGATTCTCCACGAATTTTTCTTAACAGGGTTTGCATCGGGTGTCAAAGGTATCTGATGTTCCACAATAGAAGCAACTAGCCTTGACATCCTTATATGACCAAGCGAACATGCCCACATACTCTTTAAGCAAATCAATCAAGGCATCTCATTCTGCGTCATTGAAGAACTCCCGATCCTTGTCTCTTTGGGCTCCTCAGTTGTCCCCAGATTCACACTAGTCAAAACCTCTTCGGTAGCTTGGGCCCGGTTTTCCTCTCAATCGATAAACTGCTTATAGATTTCTTCAATGTATTGTTCATTTAGTGTGTCTGCATATTGTTCAAATGAATCATCATTAAATGTTGTTAAGTTATTAAGCCCACTACTGGTCCTTAGAAAGTCACCAAATTCTTCAACAGCATCTTTGACTGAATTACCAAGGTACGGGGGTCAAAAGGCTTCGCACCATCTTCCTCGATCATAGTAACAAACCCCACATTCGGATCTAAGTCAATCAAATCTGGCGCCACAATTTCGTTTCTAAAAATCTGCTGCAGAATAGGTTCATTCCAACTCGGAGTTTTTCACCAAACCAATCATTGGCACATCAACTGAAAGCTTCTCAAATTGCTTCTCGAAGTCCGAACTTCCTTTGAACTTATACTTATGCTAGATTTGGTAGCCCTTGGAATACTCAGTGTATCAAGGAACATCCTCTTTATGAGATTAGTTGGGGTACCTCTAAACTTCTCAAGAGTTTTTGGAACTTCTCAAAATCATTCATCTCTGGTTGATTCACACTATCTCGTTGTTTAGTCTGTTTGACAAAGTAAAGACTCATGGATAAACTGTAAGGACGGAGATTAGGTTGCATATAGGGAATTCCCGTAGTGGAGGTTAAATGCTTCTTACGAATGTCTCCTTTTCTTCCCTTTCATCTTCGCGTGTAGGCTTGTATCCTAAACCATGACGAGTAACCTGCTCTTTGACCTGAATAACCTTGTGCGTGCCTTAGAGTCTTTTTACCAAATGAAACCCCAAAAGTTATTTCATCTTATGCATCATCCTCATCACGGGAGAGATCTTATCCCAAGAAACAGTAAGATCCATGCAATAAACATGAGCTTTCAGGCTTTCAAGAGTGAACCCGGTCAACATAATGTTGTCATCGTGCTTAATCTCCAAAACTGGAATACCATTAGTGCTCGTACCCTTGGTAGTCACACTGTCTCTATAGGTGAGTGTGAGATTATCCCCGAACACGAACCTAACACCTTGGTGCATAATTGACGCTACTCCATTAATCTGATGCAACCACGGGCGACCCAATAATGTATCAGAATTAAGGAGAGAGAGACAAAGCCAATCATACAAGGTAGAGAGGAATAATATGAAAGACTCAATTGATTATGATGCTAGAGGTACATATTTATAGGGTTTACAATGAGAGGAGGTAATCTCCTAGAAGGTTTCTAGATCTATACAAATATTTTCTTTCCTAATCTAATACAATGATTGAGTTTCCTAAACTATATAAAATATATAACAATATATAATATAGAACATAAAATTCTATATTATATTCCATTATTCCTAATATGCCCCCACAAGATGGACGATCTTTGAATAAGTCCAATCTTGAAGAATGATGAGATGAACCGGGTTTGATGTAGTGGGTAGAGACGGATGTTTTCCCCGGACGTGCATGACTATGTCGAAGACGGTGGGGTTTTGGAGAGGGGTTTCGGCTATGAGGGTTTGCCGAGGGGTTTGAAGGAGATGTAGAGGGTTTCAATCGATGAGTTTTGTCGAGGATGTTTGAAGGAGATGTAGAGGGTTTTGGCAGTAGGGTTTTGCCAAGGGGGTTGAAGGAGGTAAAGAAGGTTTTGGCAGTTTGCCAAGGGGTTTGAAGGAGGTGAGAGGGTTTTGGCAGTAGGGTTTTGCCAAGGGGTTTGAAGGAGGTAAAGAGGGTTTTGGCCGGTGAGTTTTGCCGAGAGGTTTGAAGGAGGTGAGAGGGTTTGCCGTAGAGGTTTGTGGAAGGTGGGGTTTTGATGGTGGGTGGTGGAAGCAAGGATGTCGCGGCTTTAGGGTTTTTGCCGCTAGGGTTTGGCGGGGAAGTCCTATTTTGGATCTTAATGCTCTGATACCATATTAGAATTAAGGAGAGAGAGACGAAGTCAATCATACAAGGTAGAGAGGAATAATATGAAAGACTCAATTGATTATGATGTTAGAGGTACATATTTATAGGGTTTACAATGAGAGGAGGTAATCTCCTAGAAGGTTTCTAGATCTATACAAATATTTTCTTTCCTAATCTAATACAAAGATTGAGTTTCCTAAACTATATAAAATATATAACAATATATAATATAGAATATAGAATTCTATATTATATTCCTAATACAATGCTGTAAAGGAAATCATGATCTAAATTACTTGAAAGTCAACGAGCATCATTTGCTTTCAAACCAAAGGTTCAACGTAGCAACCCCTAAGACAGAACGGGATGTGGAGTCATAAGCCTTAATCGTTTGCATTGAAGGCTTCAAATCCGTAGGCTTGACTCCCAGTAAATCCATCATTTTAGTCGAGAGCACATTCATTGCTGGCCCATTATCAACAAATACTTTAGGGAGACTGTAACACCCCTAATTTTTCATACATAAATGAGCATTCAATGGCATTAAATATAACTTCAAAATATTAGGGTTTCCACCCCCAAAACCCTATTACATCATAAATGTCATTAAATACTTAATAAATGCGGAAGCGAAAATAAATACTATCTCAGCTAGTAAAACCACACTAGCCATTAATGTACTTACAATCAAGTGAAATAACTAATTGTTCAATAATCCTAATTATTCTCCAAGCGTCGCCCTTCTCGCGACCAATCCAATTTCCTTCTACTTAGAACCTGGAAAGAAAAATTTAAGGGAGAAAGGGTGAGCGAACGAATGCTCAGTAAGTTCATACGATGTCTTTTCGGGTACTAAGAAGAGACGACCAGAATGAACACTTCAATAATATAATACAAGGATAGGTTAATTTAGCTTTAAAATAGACTGCGATACAATACAGTCAAGACACCATTTAAGATATTTTTCAAAGAATTATGGCACTACGATTCAAAGGGATTCATACAAATTTTCGTCAATTCCAACGTACATTATAATCTCAATGCCAAAGGTACAATTAATACACCTAGCTTCATCAAGCCATTAGTTTGGGTCGAAACATATATGGTACTGTCACACATATATGCTCGGGGTCTAGAATTGCCCTTGTAATCAGACAATTCCTGAGAGAAGGCATGTGATCACTCATGCAATCCCTAATAAGAACAAGTCTTTTTCTAACTAGACAAGTTCTGACAATGCCTTTTCTAACTGGGCATGTCCATTCTAAGCAAGTAAATGATTTCACAAACATGCTAGAACAAGAAAGCATACAGAGGTACAAGTATGCATATGACAAATTTCAAACTTCAGATATTCTGTGAACAACAACATTATCACAAAATATAGATATTTCCAAGTAACGTTCAATAACGCGAATTATTCACAAATAACTATCATGTCATTTGATAGTCTAATCATATCAAGAAGGTATAGGAGTTCCAATGGAAAAGAATTCAAATACAGTAAAGGAACGTAATCCCTTACCTTGGTCTAGCTTCTTGAACCGCTCTTCCCGTGCGTATCTACAACCACGTAAGAGTAACTTAGTATCTCGCATTTGTCGTTAACTATATCTATTTAGTTAAACCTTATGCGTAATAACTTAACTTCTTCCCTTTCTTTATTTAGTAATCTTCTAAGTTTGAAAAGTTTCTATTTTTGGAAACTTTCCATATTTGGGAATTTCTTTATTCTTGGACTTGTAATTTCCTAATTATAGTTTGATTTTTATTTAGGATTGTTCTCTTTTTCATCCTTTTCATAAATCTTAACTTTAAGGTAGACTTTCCTCTTTTAGGATTTTCCCTTAAGCCCTTCTACTTTTGGTTAATTACTTAAAGGTCCTCCATCTTTTAGGTATTTGCAAAACAGTCCCTCAATTTATGAGTATTTGCAAAACAGTCCCTCAACTTTTTAATAATTGCAAACAAGTCCCTCAACTTTTAAATATTTGCAAATTAGTCCTTCAACTTTTAAATATTTGCAAACTAGTCCCTCAAATTTTAAATATTTGCAAACTAGTCCCTCAAATTTTAAATATTTGCAAACTAGTCCCTCAACTTTTAAATATTTACAAATTAGTCCCTTGACTTTCAATTACTTACAGAATAGTCCCTCGACTTCCAAATTGTTACAGTTTAGTCCTTCTGTAGTTTTGAACTTTTCAGTTTAGTCCTTCAGTTAAGTTCTCTATCTAATTCCTGACTGTACAGTTAGAATTCTAATGGTTTCAGCTTAAAACTATTCAATATAGTCCTTTTTCAGTTGAAAACTTAACTGAAATCTTTTAAACTAAACCAAAAGCTTAACTAATTAAACCAAACATACTTAATCGGGCCTAGGACTCCAAATTTAACCATAACAAGTTCACAATTCATGGCTTGATTTTCTTTTCTTTTTACTTTTTTCATTAACCAAACAATTTAACTAATTTACTTTTAATCAAACAATTCTTAACACATTAATTGCTTAAATCTATAATTTTTTCTATTCTAAAATCAAGAACAAATTAGGGTTATGATAATATTATTATAACATTCAATTCCCCATCATTCTAATTCTCAAGTTATCAATAAATCCCAAGATTAAACATTTAAAACCCTAATAATAATCATCCAAGAACAACATAATTTTAAATCTTTAAAAAATCATAACTAATTCAATATTACTCCGAATTGGATGAAACAAAAACTAGGATTTAGGGTTTGACATTACCTTGATTGTGGTGAAGAAAGATTGACCAAAAGAAGCAGAAACTCGGCTGTTTCCCTTCCCCAAAAGCTCCAGCCGTCGCCCTAGGTACTTAGGGTTTTAAAAATCTTTTTTTTTTCTTTGGTAATTGCTGAGAGTTATGAAATATTTTTACAAACATGCTAGAACAAGAAAGCATACAGAGGTACAAGTATGCATATGACAAATTTCAAACTTCAGATATTCTGTGAACAACAACATTATCACAAAATATAGATATTTCCAAGTAACGTTCAATAACGCGAATTATTCACAAATAACTATCATGTCATTTGATAGTCTAATCATATCAAGAAGGTATAGGAGTTCCAATGGAAAAGAATTCAAATACAGTAAAGGAACGTAATCCCTTACCTTGGTCTAGCTTCTTGAACCGCTCTTCCCGTGCGTATCTACAACCACGTAAGAGTAACTTAGTATCTCGCATTTGTCGTTAACTATATCTATTTAGTTAAACCTTATGCGTAATAACTTAACTTCTTCCCTTTCTTTATTTAGTAATCTTCTAAGTTTGAAAAGTTTCTATTTTTGGAAACTTTCCATATTTGGGAATTTCTTTATTCTTGGACTTGTAATTTCCTAATTATAGTTTGATTTTTATTTAGGATTGTTCTCTTTTTCATCCTTTTCATAAATCTTAACTTTAAGGTAGACTTTCCTCTTTTAGGATTTTCCCTTAAGCCCTTCTACTTTTGGTTAATTACTTAAAGGTCCTCCATCTTTTAGGTATTTGCAAAACAGTCCCTCAATTTATGAGTATTTGCAAAACAGTCCCTCAACTTTTTAATAATTGCAAACAAGTCCCTCAACTTTTAAATATTTGCAAATTAGTCCTTCAACTTTTAAATATTTGCAAACTAGTCCCTCAAATTTTAAATATTTGCAAACTAGTCCCTCAAATTTTAAATATTTGCAAACTAGTCCCTCAACTTTTAAATATTTACAAATTAGTCCCTTGACTTTCAATTACTTACAGAATAGTCCCTCGACTTCCAAATAGTTACAGTTTAGTCCTTCTGTAGTTTTGAACTTTTCAGTTTAGTCCTTCAGTTAAGTTCTCTATCTAATTCCTGACTGTACAGTTAGAATTCTAATGGTTTCAGCTTAAAACTATTCAATATAGTCCTTTTTCAGTTGAAAACTTAACTGAAATCTTTTAAACTAAACCAAAAGCTTAACTAATTAAACCAAACATACTTAATCAGGCCTAGGACTCCAGCCGAACCATAACAAGTTCACAATTCATGGCTTGATTTTCTTTTCTTTTTACTTTTTTCATTAACCAAACAATTTAACTAATTTACTCTTAATCAAACAATTCTTAACACATTAATTGCTTAAATCTATAATTTTTTTTCTATTCTAAAATCAAGAACAAATTAGGGTTATGATAATATTATTATAACATTCAATTCCCCATCATTCTAATTCTCAAGTTATCAATAAATCCCAAGATTAAACATTTAAAACCCTAATAATAATCATCCAAGAACAACATAATTTTAAATCTTTAAAAAATCATAACTAATTCAATATTACTCCGAATTGGATGAAACAAAAACTAGGATTTAGGGTTTGACATTACCTTGATTGTGGTGAAGAAAGATTGACCAAAAGAAGCAGAAACTCGGCTGTTTCCCCTCCCCAAAAGCTCCAGCCGTCGCCCTAGGTACTTAGGGTTTTAAAAATCTTTTTTTTTTTCTTTGGTAATTGCTGAGAGTTATGAAATATTTTTAGGAAGGTTTAGGTATTTAAATGTAGGTATTAACCTCCTTGGGCCCTCTTTCTGCACAAGCCCAATTACCTAGCCCACTTGATTTAACCCATTCAATTTAACTTTTAATAGCCCATTTATTAAAAGTTAATTAATAATTATAATTCCATTAATTAATTTTTTCCTAATAAAATAATTAATTTAGAGGTCCAAAATTTTTGGGTTCTTACATTCTTACCCCCTTAAAAGAAGTTTGTCCCCAAACTTAACGTACCTTAGCTTGAAAACAGGTCGGGATACAATTCACGCATCTCGCCTTCCAGTTCCCAAGTTGCTTCCCTTTCGGTATGGTTGCTCCACTGTACTTCCACATAAGGAACCAACCGCTTCCTCACATTCTCGTCTTTTCTGTCGATGATCTTTATCGGCCTTTCATCATAAGTCAAATCAGCACGGACTCTTAGTTGTTTGTACTCGATCACGTGACTCGGATCGTGAATATACTTCCTTAGCATAGAGACATGGAATACATCATGCACTCCAGCTAATATCGGTGGTAGTGCCAACCTATAGGCCACTTCCCCAATCTTGTCAAGAATCTCGAACGGTCCCACATATCGTGGACTTAACTTTCCTTTGATTCCGAACCTCATGATTCCCTTTGTTGGCGAGATCTTTAAGAACGCTCGATCCCTAACTGAAATTCTAAGTCATGTCGTCGGCGATCTGCATACGACTTCTGTCTACTCTGAGCGGTTAATAACCATTCCGAATATGTTGTACCTTAATTTGCAGAAGGTGAGCCAACTTCATAAGTCTTTCCACTATGACCCAAATCACTTTATGACCTTTCAACGCCTTCGGTAATCCAAATTGCTAT
Organism: Adenophora triphylla var. japonica; assembly: GCA_022495995.1. NCBI lineage: Eukaryota > Viridiplantae > Streptophyta > Magnoliopsida > Asterales > Campanulaceae > Adenophora > Adenophora triphylla. The sequence goes on from JAFEMH010000699.1 coordinate 48,313, forward strand.
ATTCTCCCATTTCCATTTACAATGAAAGATACTCTTCCAAATAACCAGTAGTGGCACTTTTATAAATAACATATAAGATTTCATACACATATGTCTGTCAATTCCCAGTACTTGTGCACCTTTCATCTAGGAGACTCCGATACACCCTTTTTAGGAGATCGTTGAATAAGGTTCCCTACGCTTTTATCAGAGCGCTCCTTTATTCTGATGTACTATGATAATCACATATATAGAATTATGGTCACTTCAATCTGTCTAAACCAATTCATTCAACATTAAGGTCATTTCAATCTGTCTAGACCAATTCATTCAAAGTCCTCATCAATTGGACAGAATAATATTATATATAGTGTTCAAGGTACGAGAACACATAAATCAAATCTAATCATCACGGATACACATTGAATTCCTATACATCTTTGTATTCCCAGGGTGAACAGAAAATTTCGAACAGTGCGATTCTTGTAAAATCTCTCTCTTTATGTCTCGGTTGTCTGGTACCCAAATTCTCGACTGATACCTTAGGATTCCATTGGTCCCCATATGAAAATCTGTAGCCTTTCCCTTGGCTATACTCTCTTGCATCTTCACTGCCTCTTCGTCAATTTATTGGGCTTCCTTGATTCTATTCAAAAGTGTTGGCTGAACACTCCAATTACCCTTTAACTCTTACTTATATACTTGAAACCTCAATGCTATTCTATGTACTTACCCCTTTAGAATTCACAATCGCTAAGGTTCCTTGATTCTTCTTACTCAATGCATCAGCCACCTTATTGGCTTTCCCTATGTAGTATAAAATTTCACAATCATAATCCTTAAGTAACTCAGGTCATCTCCTTTATCTCATGTTAAGCTCCTTCTGGGTGAAAACATACTTAAGACTCTTATGATTAGTGTAAATCTGACATGTTACCCCATATAAATAATGTCTCCAAATCTTCAAGGCAAGTACTACAGTTGCTAACTCCAAATCATGGGTCGGGTAATTCCTCTCATGGTTCTTCAGTTGCCTTGATGCATAAGCTATCACTTTATCGTTCTGCATCAACACACAACCTAGTCCTTTCAACGAAGCGTCACTATATATCACAAATCCGTCCGATCCTGATGGTACTGTAAGAATAGGTGCGGACACTAACTAACTCTTCATCTCTTGAAAATTCTTTTCACATTCCTCTGACCAAACGAACTTTGCTCCTTTATGTGTTAACTTCATTAACGGTCCTGATAACTTCAAAAATTCTTCAACAAATCTCCTGTAGTATCCTTCTAACCCCAAGAGACTTCTTATTTCACTAACAGTTGTTGGTCTCTTCCAATCTACTATAGCTTCTATCTTTGCCGGATCTACTTCAATTCCTTCTTAGATACCCCATGTCCTAGAAATTCCACTTTCTCCGGCCAAAATTCATACTTCTTGAATTTAGCGTATAACTTTTTGTCCCCACAAAACATGCAGAACTAACCTCAACTGTTCTTCATGTTCCTCCTTAGTCTTAGAGTATACCAAGATATCATCTATGAATACAAAATTACACATTTATCCAAAACTCTTGGAATACCCTATTCGTCAATTCCGTAAATGCTGCCGGTGCGTTCGTCAACCTAAACGGCATAACCAAAACTCGTAATGGCCGTATCTTGTCCCAAAGGCCGTCTTTGCCACATCCTCTTTCTTCACTCTCAGTTGATGATATCCCGATCTCAAATCTATCTTCGAGAATAACATGCTCCGCAAAGTTGGTCAACAATTCGTCAATCCTTGGTAACAGATATTGATTTCTAACCATCACTCGATTCAACTATCGATAATCGATACACATTCTCATCGACCCAATCCTTTTTCTGCACAATTAACACCGGTGCTCCCCAAGTGATACACTCGGTCTAATCAGCCATTATCCATCAATTCTTGTAGTTTTTCTTCAATTCCTTAAGTTCATTTGGCGCCATCCGGTACGGTGCCTTAGATATCGGTGCAGTCTCTGGTACTAAGTATATGGAAAATTTTCACCTCCCTTTCCGATGGTATTCCCGACAAATCTTCTGGAAACACATCCTTAAAATCTCTAATTACTGAAAGAGACTCTATACTTACTTCTTTCTTATCCATCCCTCCAATATAGGCCAAGAATCCTTCATATCTTTTTCTCAACATCTTCCGAGCCTTCATTACGAACTGAAGCTCGATCTAAATCTCGGTTTCAATCCTTGAAAATAAGATTCCTCTCAAGAGGGTGATTTGAATCGCACTACCTTCTTAAAACAGTCTATTTTTGCTTGGTAAGCAGCTAACCAATCCAATCTCAGAATAATGTCTATTTTATTCATTTCCATCTCTATCAGGTCAACCTCGAGTTCTCTATCACCTATTTTCAAAGGGTACTTCTTATACATAGGCAATATAGGAATCGACTCATTAGTCGGAGTATCTATCACCAAAGGTACTTCTAACACTTCAGGTTTCAATTTCATTTTCTTCTCCTTGTATCGACACTCAACAGTCTTGTGCCTCCCTTCGCACACTTCACATTTTTCATCAATTCTTGACCAAGGACCTCGCCCTTGATCTAAACTCTTCGATGGTTATAGTTATGACTTGGGTACTCACTTAGGCACTATCTTCTTCCTGATTCTTATCGGTACTACGAATACAAGGCACTATTACTCACGCCTATACTAGCAATACTAAATGCTTAATACTTTTATACTATAAACAGAATTCGTCTCAATAGACTAAAACATTTAAATCAAGTCATAGGTCAATTCACTAGACCCTTGGTCTTTTCAATAGAGCGGCATTATTCTCATGAGTCGTTTCAACAGACTCATTGGTCGTTTCAACAGACCAACAATACTGATACTCACACTTGCTGTTCCTATAGCATTCCTTGAATTAAGGCGTCTCAACAGACTTCCATTATACAATCGGTCAATTCACTAGACCATCGATCGTTTCAATAAATTGACATCACATTCATAGGTCATTCCAATAGACCAAAATTACTTCCACAGGTCGTTTCAATAGACCCGCTATAATTCACACTTGGCCGTTTCAACAGACCGATTACTATTCACATTGGTCGTTTCAATAGACCAGTATTTCTCGTTTCGGTTAACACGTTCAATTAACACCTAAGGAATCAAACCGAGCAATCATAAATCAAAATGTGGATTACTTTGTTTCAGTTATATGTACTTATTTCATTGATACTTATCATGAATATGGTACAACAGTACCTTTACATGCATGACTATTGTATTTAACTTCTACACTTTGTGCTAGCTTTTTAGTTGCTTGTTTTCCCTTTTGCTCGTTAGTCACTTTACTAGACTACGGTTTGGTTCACGTCTTCTCTAGACGAAAGTTTTATTCATTGACCTTTGGTACTTGACCATTAACTTAATGTTCGTTAGATGGTTCGTTAACTTTGAGATTTTTTTGTCTCGAAAAACTTTAACTTTTATTACCTTACTAACCTTTTACTTGGTCAGTTACATAATTTTTCATCTCCAAAAGACTTTACAATTTACTTTTCAACTTTGACTTTATCTTACTAGTCGTTGTACTTGACTAGTTCACTTTTTATTTCCATGGTCTTCTTTCTACGACCCATGGTTTCACAAGCCGTTCACTTGGCTAGTTTCACTTTTATCCCCATGGTCGTCTTACTTCGCCCCCATGGTTTCATAGGCCGTTTCACTTGATCTATGCTTTTTCTTGTTGTTTCTCAACAAGTTAAACTTCTGACTTTTCTTTATAAGGGATAGTTAATTATCATACTTGGTACAAGTAATAAAATTAACTAAAATTTTATTAATACCGACTTGGTAAAAGGACATAAACTATCTCAAAATCCTTTCTACTAGAGATAAAAATTCAATCTCAACTGAAAACTAATAGACAAAGTCTGAATAAACTTAAATAAAATAACTCCCAGAACTTCTGATTAGCTATCAGTGCGTCCTCTCTGATCTTCCACTTAATCTCTAGATTCTACACTTCTCGTGTTCGGTTGCTAGCTCGTCATATTCGGTTTGGATATCTAATTCCTCTGCATATATCTGGTAGCCTGACTTCCTTAGCTCCAGCTCACACTTTTCTTGTTCATCTATCTTCTTCTTGAGGTCATACACTCGCTTTTCTTCATCCAGCAATTTCATACTTAGCTTGTTCCACTCTCGGTTAGCCATTTTAATATGTACCTCCATGTTTCTGACTTTCTGGTTACTCTTAGTCAGCTTATTCTCTATAAACTCCACATCAGACAAAGAACTTAATTAAAATAACTCCAATACATAATATATGCACTTCTTTTAAAATAAGGCACGAATATAATCCTCTAAGCATACAAGTAAGTTGTTCCTCCAACTTCTTTTACTTAGCTCTAAGTTAAATAGGCTAACTCTCATTTCTCAAGGTCAATTCAACTATCTTCAAGTACTTAAGCCTAATTCTCCATAAGACCTAAAGCCATTGCTTTGATACCAACTGTAACACCCCTAATTTTCCATACATAAATGAGCATTCAATGGCATTAAATATAACTTCAAAATATTAGGGTTTCCACCCCCAAAACCCTATTACATCATAAATGTCATTAAGTACCATAAATACTTAATAAATGCGGAAGCGAAAATAAATACTCATTATCTCAGCTAGTAAAACCACACTAGCCATTAATGTACTTACAATCAAGTGAAATAACTAATTGTTCAATAATCCTAATTATTCTCCAAGCGTCGCCCTTCTCGCGACCAATCCAATTTCCTTCTACTTAGAACCTGGAAAGAAAAATTTAAGGGAGAAAGGGTGAGCGAACGAATGCTCAGTAAGTTCATACGATGTCTTTTCGGGTACTAAGAAGAGACGACCAGAATGAACACTTCAATAATATAATACAAGGATAGGTTAATTTAGCTTTAAAATAGACTGCGGTACAATACAGTCAAGACACCATTTAAGATATTTTTCAAAGAATTATGGCACTACGATTCAAAGGGATTCATACAAATTTCCGTCAATTCCAACGTACATTATAACCTCAATGCCAAAGGTACAATTAATACACCTAGCTTCATCAAGCCATTAGTTTGGGTCGAAACATATATGGTACTGTCACACATATATGCTCGGGGTCTAGAATTGCCCTTGTAATCAGACAATTCCTGAGAGAAGGCATGTGATCACTCATGCAATCCCTAATAAGAACAAGTCTTTTTCTAACTAGACAAGTTCTGACAATGCCTTTTCTAACTGGGCATGTCCATTCTAAGCAAGTAAGTGATTTCACAAACATGTTAGAACGAGAAAGCATACAGAGGTACAAGTATGCATATGACAAATTTCAAACTTCAGATATTCTGTGAACAACAACATTATCACAAAATATAGATATTTCCAAGTAACGTTCAATAACGCGGATTATTCACAAATAAATATCATGCCATTTGATAGTCTAATCATATCAAGAAGGTATAGGAGTTTCAATGGAAAAGAATTCAAATACGATGAGGAACGTAATCCCTTACCTTGGTCTAGCTTCTTGAACCGCTCTTCCCATGCGTATCTACAACCACGTAAGAGTAACTTAGTATCTCGCATTTGTCGTTAACTATCTCTATTTAGTTAAACCTTATGCGTAATAATTTAACTTCTTCCCTTTCTTTATTTAGTAATCTTCTAAGTTTGAAAAGTTTCTATTTTTGGAAACTTTTCATATTTGGGAATTTCCTTATTCTTGGACTTGTAATTTCCTAATTATAGTTTGATTTTTATTTAGGATTGTTCTCTTTTTCATCCTTTTCATAAATCTTAACTTTAAGGTAGACTTTCCTCTTTTAGGATTTCCCCTTAAGCCCTTCTACTTTTGGTTAATTATTTAAAGGTCCTCCATCTTTTAGGTATTTGCAAAACAGTCCCTCAATTTATGAGTATTTGCAAAACAGTCCCTCAATTTTTAAATATTTGCAAACTAGTCCCTCAACTTTTAAATATTTGCAAATTAGTCCTTCAACTTTTAGATATTTGCAAAATAGTCCCTCAACTTTTAAATATTTGCAAACTAGTCCCTCAAATTTTAAATATTTGCAAACTAGTCCCTCAACTTTTAAATATTTACAAATTAGTCCCTTGACTTTCAATTACTTACAGAATAGTCCCTCGACTTCCAAATTATTACAGTTTAGTCCTTCTGTAGTTTTGAACTTTTCAGTTTAGTCCTTCAGTTAAGTTCTCTATCTAATTCCTGACTGTACAGTTAGAATTCTAATGGTTTCAGCTTAAAACTATTCAATATAGTCCTTTTTCAGTTGAAAACTTAACTGAAATCTTTTAAACTAAACCAAAAGCTTAACTAATTAAACCAAACATACTTAATCAGGCCTAGGACTCCAGCCGAACCATAACAAGTTCACAATTCATGGCTTGATTTTCTTTTCTTTTTACTTTTTTCATTAACCAAACAATTTAATTAATTTACTCTTAATCAAACAATTCTTAACACATTAATTGCTTAAATCTATAATTTTTTTTCTATTCTAAAATCAAGAACAAATTAGGGTTATGATCATATTATTATAACATTCAATTCCCCATCATTCTAATTCTCAAGTTATCAATAAATCCCAAGATTAAACATTTAAAACCCTAATAATAATCATCCAAGAATAACATAATTTTAAATCTTTAAAAAATCATAACTAATTCAATATTACTCCGAATTGGATGAAACAAAAACTAGGATTTAGGGTTTGACATTACCTTGATTGTGGTGAAGAAAGATTGACCAAAAGAAGCAGAAACTCGGCTGTTTCCCCTCCCCAAAAGCTCCAGCCGCCGCCCTAGGTACTTAGGGTTTTAAAAATCTTTTTTTTTTTTTCTTTGGTAATTGCTGAGAGTTATGAAATATTTTTAGGAAGGTTTAGGTACTTGAATTTGAATGTAGGCATTAACCTCCTTGGGCCCTCTTTCTGCACAAGCCCAATTACCTAGCCCACTTGATTTAACCCATTCAATTTAACTTTTAATAGTCCATTTATTAAAAGTTAATTAATAATTATAATTCCATTAATTAATTTTTTCCTAAAAAAATAATTAATTTAGAGGTCCAAAATTTTTGGGTTCTTACATAGACAACGCTCATCTAATTGTAGAGTGATATACAATGGCTCATTGTGGTTAGCCCATACTTCGATAAGTCGATATACTCCCTCCGTCCCGGAACTTACTTCACAAACACTGTTTGCACTGGTTTTAAGGAGGGAGTATTATATTGAAAGTGTTGTGAGTGTGAAAATAAAATAGGAGAGAGAATGAGTGGAGAGAATAGTAAATTATAATGGTGTTGTGAGTATTAAAATAATGTAGGAGAGAGAATGAGTGGAGGGAATAGTAAAGATTCCTTTCCATTTTAGGTAAGTTTTAAATGTGTGAAGTAAGTTTTGGGACGCCCAAAAGGGAAAGTGTGAAGATTGTTCCGGGACGGAGGGAGTATGTGAAAGTTATGATGTTCTTATAATAGATATTCCAATCATTTGCACCACCTCATCCGTAGTCAATAGAGATATTCACTTGAGTTTGATTTAGCTGAGTCAAGGTCGGGTCTTCCTTCTAGGGATGGCCAAATCCGGTCCGGTTCCGGTTCCGGGCCATGAACCGCCGGTTCCGGTTCGGCGAGGAGGTGAACCTTAACCGGCCCGCTTTTCTCACGGTTCCGGTTATCCGGTTCCGGTTTTCTCACGGGTTTGGTCCGGTTCCGGGCTTTTCCGGTCCGGTTCCGGGCCGGTTCTATTGAAAAACAACAAATTTTCGTCCGGTTCCGGGCTTTTTCCGGTCCGGTTCACCATTTTGGTGAACCTTAACCGGCCCGCCTCCAAACCGGTTCCGGTTACCCCGGTTCCGGTTTTCTCCCCGGTTCATGGCGGTTCCGGGCTTTTTCGGGCCGGTTCCGGTCCGGTTTTTCGGTTCCGGTCCGGTTTCGGTCCGGTTTGGCCATCCCTACTTCCTTCTTGGGATCCAACACTTTGGGGTCCTTAACTTAAGGATTTCTGTTAACTCGAGACGCTTAATCAACAAGCCTCTTGTCAAACTCGGGGTTATCAACATGAATCTGACCGGAACGGGTTTAGACATTCACTTCAGGCTTGTCAAATTCCAACATTTCCTTGCTTGCGAGTCTTAAATCTGCCAAAGAGAAAGGAGGGCTCTTGGTGGGAGATGGCCAGACATATTATTGTCACCATCTAAGAGGGCGAGTTAGAGGCTTCTAGAACTTAATTCCAAGTCACGGGATGCGACTGGGACCCACCATACAAAGGATGAGGAGTAGAAAGGAAAACATTGTCACTTTCTCACACAGAGAGCGAAGCTCCTTTAAGGACGACATGTAAACTACTTCTCGCATAAAAGCCACACTCCTTATAATTGAGCATCTCGTCGCCAATATCAACTGTGGTCAACATATCAAAACTTTCGAGTAGAGTTTTCAATTGAAAACATTCACGAAACTCGAGCTTCTAGGGAATTCGATCTCCCCTTCTTCGACCCAAACCTGAACCACATTCTGCAGGCAGGGCCGGCCCAAGGGGTGGGTCAGAATGGGCGATCGCCCAGGGCCCACGCTAGCTAGGGGCACAAATTTTATGTCCAGTATATTGTATAACACTTGTCTTTTTTACTAATATGAAATATTACTGCAAAATAATTTAATAAGTAATGTGTTGATTTGATGATAAATGTGTTGATTTGATTGTAAGTGAAAGTGAGCAATAACTAAATAGCTAAATAGGAGATAAGTTTGAGCTCGAATAATTGAGGCCCCAATTCTAAGTTATCTTTACAACTCTTATAAATTTATTTTTATTTGTATTTTTTCTCTAAACTATAAGATTAAATTTTAAGCATTCGTGTTATTCTATGTATAATATTTACTCACTCTATCTCATAACATACTATATAATATACAGCAAATAGTAGAGTATGTGTTGTAAGTATGAAAAGTAAAGTAGTAAAGAAAAGTTGGGTAGTAAATACTAATTGGATTGTTGTTGTGAGTGTGACAAGTAAGTCTCACTGAATAAATAATTACTATCAAGTTTTCATTTTTAAATTATAACAATTGTCATGAGAAATTCAAAAGAGAAAGAAGTAACATTTATTATGAAATGGGGAGTATGTTTATAAGGTTCAAAATCTTAAGATCTAATATATTTAATTTGAATCATAATTTTATTTATATATAACTCATAGAAAATCATAAAAAAAATTAATCTATTTATAGATTTTTTTCTTCTATTTATAGATTACTAGCCTAAGCCCGTGTCCAAGGGCACGTTTTTGATTTTGTTTTTTTTTTTTTTTTAAAAAAAAAATTTTAAATAAAAAAAAAATTAAATTAAAAAAATTTTTTTTTTTTGGGCAAAATGTGAGGGACCAAATAGTTCCTCCATTTTGAAATTCAAACTGAATGGCTCAGAGAGAGAGAGAGAAGGGTATGTGTGTGTTTTTTAAAAAAAAAAAAAATTTTTTTTTAAAGGGAGGGCAAAATGGGAAAGTGACAAAATAGTGGGGGCAAAACGGTAAAGTTGGCGGATAGAACTGTTCATGGAACAGTGCCAACCTTCCCTCATTTATACTATAGATTGATTATGATTTTATAACCTTGCATTTGTTGTTATCTACAATCCAATCAAATCCAATCCAATCAAATCCAATGCATTTATATTTATATTTATCTATAAATTTATTAATTATAAGTTTAAATTTTAGTTTTACATAACATCTCTCTTAGTTTTCCTTTCACTGGATCAAATAAAATAAATAAATTTGTCATACATAATCTCTGTTTCATATTTATTGTTTTCATATGTTTATAGTACTTCTTTTTTAATCTCATCTTGTGTAATCGGTAAATATCTTTCAAATTTGAAGAAATAAAGTAATTTTTCTAAAATTCCATTGTAATTTTTTTTTATCTATAACATTACCATATCAATTATAAATATTTTCATATTTAATTTACACACATATTCTCAATTTGTAAATGTTAGTTTAATTTTTTTTCTTATTGATTAAAGCGAGAAAAAAATATAACGAATAATTAAATAGAATAAAGTTATAAAAATTTGAACAACTAATGAACATATATACATTATCGTATTATACTATAATATTACATTTAATGATATATAGATATATGTGTGTATCTATATAAAGTCATTAGGGCCCATTATTTAGTTTCGCCCCGGGCCTACGAAACGCTAGGAACGGCCCTGTCTGCAGGGTCTCATCCAAGTTTTCCAAAGGAGTGTTAAATTATGTGATACTCACATAGTTGGAGTCCTCAAACTCAATCATGTCAACACCTTAGTTGTTAGGGACAGGATTATTCACTGTATTCGGGCCAACAGAACGCTCAAGATTTCCTTCTTCGACTTGCCCATGGACTACATTCTTCAAGATCGTTCAATTGTTGGTCATGTGGCCATGGTAGTTATGAAAAGCGCAATGCTTGGTTATATCATGGGGAGTATTCAGATTATTAGGCTTGAAATTCTCAAGAGGCTTGATGAGACCTCGCTTCATTAGACCTTTAAAAACTTCACTCATGGGCATCTCAAAGTCATCGAAGTGCTGGCATCGTGGCCTTGGTGGACCATTGCCTCTTGGCGCTCCTTGGTTCGAACCTTGACTGTTTCTTTAGTTACCATTCTGAATATAGTTTATCAAGCCCTTAGCATCTTTTCCTCTTCATGAATTTTTCGGTGCATTTAAATGAGGAATTCTTATAACGATGAGAGTTACCCGAACTGGCGGTACCACTTTGTGCATTAAACATGTTCTCAAACCTTGACCCTACATTCACTATTGCACGTAAATTAGGTTAGAAGTGATGACTAATTGTTTTTCTCAACTGTGGCTTAGACAAGACTGGGATATCTCCAATTGTTCTTCTTCAGTCAAGGGGTTCATGATTTCACTAAGCTTCCAATTCCTTTTCGTGTAAATTTCACCTATTGGCTCGTCGTTACGCTGCATGGTACTCTGCAAGTCATGATGGTTCATCTCCCATTCCAAATTTACATGATACTTCTCAAGGAAAACGTCACTAATTTGATCCCAAGTAGCACGAGCTTCTGGCTTTTTGCCTAGAGAAACCACTTCAAAGTTATACCCTTTAAGGAGAGTTAAAAGTGATTGGCCATTTGTTTGTTGGTGCAATCCTTAGCTCTCATAGAAATAACATAGCTATCTATATAGGTCTTGGGGCAAGTTATTCCATCAAACTTCTCTATATCTGGCATTCAGAACTTGGGCAGAAGAGGTACTACTTGTCTAGGGTCAGTCGCTCGGATCCCGATCTTGCTGGTGCTCATACCACTAAACTTCTATTGTATTTGCCTCACTTGTTCTACCAACAAAGCGACAAGAGGATCAATCGGAGTGCTCAAATCACTGGGTCCCGAAGATGTGTTTACATTTGCTAAAGGAGGGATTTTACGAGGCACACCGGTAGAGGGAACAACTGTTCAAGTATCTTGAAGAGGTAAGTGGGTGTACACATGACCATAACCCCGTTTATCTGGAGGTACATAAGCTGAGCTCGAACAAAAAGACATTGAGTTGTAGAATGGTGAGGGACTTCCTGTAACCCAACTGGAAAAGACAGAGGTGGCAAACCCGAAGTAGCCCGATACCCACTCATAAAATCATTGTTCGAACTCAAACTAACTGAGGTTGAATGTAAGAACCCGAAAATTTTAAACTTTTAATTAATTATTTTTTTTAGAAAATAATTAATGTAATTATAATTATTAATTAGCATTTAATAAGTTGGCTATTAAAGGTTAATTGAATGGGTTGGATAATTTAATCAAGTTGGGCTAAGTAAGTGAGCTTGTGAAATAAAGGAGCCCAAGGAGATTAATACCCAAATATAAATACCAAAACCCTTCCTAAAATTTTCATAACTCTCATTATTTACCAAAGAGAAAAGAAAAAAAAAAAATTAAAAACCCTAATACCCTAGGCGGCGGCCGAACTGAAGGAGGAGGGAAACAGCCGAGCTTTTGATCTTTTTTGGTCAATCTTTCTTAACCACAATCAAGGTAATGTAAAACCCTAAATTCTAGTTTTCGTTTCATTCAATTCGGAGTAATATTGAATTAGTTATGAATTTTTGAAGATTTAAAATTTTGTTGTTCTTGGATGATCATTCTTAGGGTTTTAAATGTTCAATCTTGGGGTTAATTGATAACTTGAGGATTAGAATGATGGGGAATTGAATGTTATAACAATATAATCATAACCCAAAATTCTTCTTGAATTTAGAATAAAAAGAATCTAGATTTAAACAATTAATGGGTTAAAGAATTGTTTGATTAAGGAGTAAATGAATTAAATTATTGGGTTAACGTTAAAAAGTAAATAGAAAAATCAAATCAATGAATTTAGAACCTGTTAGGTTCGACCAAATGGCCCTAGGTATGATTAGGTATATTTTTGTTTAATTCGTTAAGCTTTTGGGTTAGTTTAAAGAATTACAGTTAAGTTTCCAACTGAAAAGGGGCTAAATTGAATAGTTATAAGCTGAAACCATTAAAATTCTAACTGTACAGTCAGGAATTAGATGGAGAACTTAACTGAAGGACTAAACTGTAAAGTTTAAGACTGCAGAAGGACCAAATTGTAATTAATTGGAAGTTGAGGGACTATTATGTAGTTAATTGAAAGTTAAGGGACTAATTTGTAATTACCTAAAAGTTGAAGGACTGTTTTACAAATATTTAAAAGTTGTGGAACTGTTTTGCAAATACCCATAAGTTGAGGGACTGTTTTGCAAATACCTAAAAGATGGAGGACCTTTTAGTAATTAGCCAAAAGTAGAAGGGCTTAATTAGAAATCCTAAAGAGGAAAGTCTACTGTAGAGTTAAGATTTATGAAAAGGATAGAAAAGAGAACAACCCTAAATAAAATCAACCTATAATTAGGGAATTACAAATCCAAGAATAATGAAATTCCCAAATATGAAAATTTTCCGAAAATAGAAACTTCCCAAACCTAGAACATTACTATATAAAGGAAAGAAGTTAAATTATAACGCACGAGATTTAACTAAGTAGAGATAGTTAACGGCAAATGCGAGATACTAAGTTACTCTTTCGTGATTGTAGATACGCACTGAAAGAGCTGCACAATAAGTTAGACCAAAGTAAGGGATTACGCTCCTTAGCATTTGTTTCATATCCTTTATGTTAGGATTCTAAAAGTTTCATAAAGTATATGCTACCAAGTGGCCGGTAGTGAATTGTATTCCCTCGTTATGAACGTTCTTGGAATATCTTACCATTGATGCGTTTTTGTTCAATGTGTATCTATGTGAATTGAAATTGACTTATGTGTTCTCGTACCATGAACACTATGAATATATGATGTTAAATTGTCCAATTGTTAAGGACTTTTTATGTTTGGGGTCGTTACATTGAAATGACCTAAGGACTTTTTATGTTTGGGATCGTTACATTGAAATGACCTAAGGACTTTTTATGTTTGGGTTCGTTACATTGAAATGACCTAAGGCCTAAACAGATTGACATGGTCTCAAAGTTAAATTCACTATAGAAGGAAGTGATCTAAATTCTATAGATGTGATTATCATGATGCATCAGAATAAGGGGGCGCTTTGATAATGGCGTAAGAGAACCTTATTCAACGATTGCCTTAAAAGGTGTATCGGAGTCGCCTAGATGAAAGGTGCAAAAGTACTTGAAATTGACGGACAAGTGTGTGTAAAGTTCCATTTGTTATTTGAAAAAGTGTCACTACTTGTTATTTGAAAAAGTATCCTTCTTTGACATTCTCAGTACCTAAACTATTTATTGTACCTGCAATCCTTTCATTGATATATTGTTAAACTCCGTTCGTTCCGGTCGTCTCTTCTTAGAAACCGAAGAGACCCCGTATGAACTTACTGAGCTTTGTTCGCTCACCCTTTCATATTCTTTCCCCTCCCAGGTAATAAATGATTGGAGTGGATGGCTGCATATTGATGGATTAGCGGCTTTTGGAGTTCAAATAATTATTTTAGAACGTTAAGTATCTTGAGCTAGTGGTTTGTACTAGCCGTAGAGATTGTGACCGTTTTCAGCATTTAAGTTTATTTCAAATAGTGGTTAGTATTTGAATTATGGTTTTAGTAGTCGTTGGAGGCTATTCTATTATTAAATTAAGTATTATTAATATGTATGAAAATTTGGTTCGTTACAGTTGGTATCAGAGCTTTGGCTTTAGGTCACTTGGAAGACTTTTAGAGCATTAAGCATATTAGAAGAAGTAGTACTTGAGTATAATTGGGCCTACCTAGAAAGTATTTGGGACGGAGAATTTTAGGGTAAAATTTCTTTAAGGAGTCTAACTATGAAATTGTGGAAAATAAGAGATTGTAATTGGGAAGTTAGCATTTTTGAGAAGTTGCTATTTATGAAAACCTTCTATTTCAGGAACCTTCTAAGTTTGGAAACTTTCTATATTAAGAAAATTACTATTTTTGGAAACTTTCTAATTATGGAAACTGGCTATTTTGGGGAACTTTCTATTTTTGGAAACTTCTATTTCAGGATCTTGTGAAAATGCAAATGATTAGCCTTACTAAGCACGATGAAACCTTATTGAGGAAAGATAGAGAATCTTAATTAAGTATGAACGCATAAGTATGATATGGCTGGATATGGTAAAGCTTTGAGGATGAAATTGAGGCGTAAGTCCCCGAGTGAAAAGGCTATCAAGGGGTAAGTGTCAAGGATTCTGAGGCTTAGAAATTCCTGAAAGCTGAGAAGAAAAGATCCAATAAAGTGATGAAAGTATGCACTCTGTTTGTTGCAAAAAGTAGAGATACTCAAGATGAGTTGATAAAGGCAAAAGTGAACCTTACAGTAAGGAAGTGGATGCAAGATAGGAAAGCTTGACTAGACACTAGCAAGAAATTGGAAGAAGTAAAAGCGACTATGAACCGAAATGAGAAGTATTACCATGAAACTAGAGAAGAAGCTTATCAACGGTACCATGAGCTGAAAGCTTTGAAGGAAGCTAGAGCTAGAGAGTATGAACCGACAACACTTGTAGGAAGTAAAGAACCAAATATGAAAGGTTTGGTAGCTGAAGATGAAATTGGGAAAGTAAATATTAACATTGAGGGCAGTGGAACTACCCCAATCATGATTGAAGATGATAAGGAAGAGGAAATGTCTAGTGGAAAACCTAAAGGAAGTTTTAGGAAGAAGGTGAAATTGGAAGTGGAAGGAAGAATTGTATGGTTTTAATTCTAGAAAGAAGAGTAGTTAGTAGTAAGAGTTATTCTTGTTCTAGTAAAAAGAAAGTATGAAACGATTGCTTTCCCTTCAGATGTATTTACGAAATACAGTTTAGTTGCAGTTAACTTATATTTGTGTGATCGTGTTCCTAAATGTTACTTATGTGAATTAAATTGGAACATGAAAGACTGGTCTAGTGGATTGACCAAAAGTAGATGTTAACTGGCTGAATGAACAACCAAGTGTGATTAATTTTGGGTCAAGTGAAACGACCTATAAATGAAATTACCAATCTAGTGAAATGATTGGTGGTCTAGTAAAAAGACCTATGAATTGAATGTTTTAGTCTGTTGAGACGCCCTAATTCAAGTATGAGTATTAATATTGTTGGTCTGTTGAAACGAACAATAAGTCTGATGAAACGACTTATGAGAGGAATTCCGATCTATTGAAAAGACTAGGGGTCTAGTGAATTGACCTATTACTTGATTAAATATTTAGTCTATTGAGGCAGCATATGTGTATAATATAAAAGTATTAAGCATTTAAGTATTGCTAGTATAGGCATGAGTAATAATGCCTTGTATTCGTAGTACTGATAAGTATCGTAAAGAAGATGGTGTCGAAAGTAAGTACCTAAGTAAGAACTTTAACGATCGAAGAGTTGGGATCAAAAGCAGGGTCCGCGGTCAAGAATCTGATGAAAAATGTGAAGTGTGCAAAAGGGAAGCACAAGATTAATGAGTATCGGTACAAAGAGAAGAAGATAAATTTAAAACCTGAAGTGTTAGAAGTATTTTTGATGATAGATACTCCGACTAATGAGTCGAATCATATGTTGCCTATATATAAAAGGTGCCTTCTTTTAAAAGAGGTAATAGAGAAGTCGAGGTTGACCTAATAGAGTTGAAAATGAATGAAATTGACAATTATTCCGGGAATGGATTGGTTAGCTGTCTATCATGCCAAGGTAGAATGTTTTAAGAACGAAGTACATTTCAGATTTGGAGAAGAGTTTTATTTTCAAGGATCGGAACCGAGAATCCGATCGGGTCTTATTTCGGGAATGAGGACTCGAAAGATGTTGAGGAAAGGATGTGAAGGATTCTTGGCCTATATTGAAGAGACGGATAAGAAAGGAGTAAGTATAGAGTCTCTTTCAGTGATCAGAGATTTAAGGATGTATTTCCAGAAAATTTGCCGGGAATACCACCAGAAAGGGAGGTGGAATTTTCCATAGACTTAGTACCAGAGACCGCACCGATATTTAAAGCACCTCACAGAATGGCGCCTACTGAACTCAAGGAATTGAAGGAACAACTACAAGAATTACTGGATAAGGGTTTGATAAGACTGACCTTGGGATGCCCCGTTGTTGGTTGTAAAGAAGAAGGATGGATCAATGAGAATGTGTAACGATTATCGGGAGTTGAACCGAGTGACGGTTAGGAATCAATACCCGTTGCCGAGGATTGATGACTTGTTTGAACAACTTTGGGGAGTGTGTTAGCTCTCAAAGATAGAATTGAGATCGAAATATCATCAGTTGAGGGTAAAGAATGAGGATGTTGCGGAGACGGCCTTTATGGCAAGGTACGGTCATTATGAGTTGTTGGTTATGCCGTTTGGGTTGACAAACGCGCCAGATGTATTTATGGAATGGAGGAATAAATATTTCAGGAATTCTGGGATAAGTGAATAGTTGTGTTTATGGATGATATCTTGGTTTATTCTAAGACTAAGGAGGAACATGAAGAACATTTGAGGTTAGTTCTATATAATTTATGGGGACAAAAGTTGTACGCTAAATTCAAGAAGTATGAAAATTGGCGGGAGAGAGAGTGTATTCTTAGGGCTTGTAGTATCTAAGGATGGGATTGAAGTGAATCCAACAGAAATAGAGGCTATAGCATATTGGGAAAGATAAACCACAGTTAGTGAGATAAGAAGTTTCTTGAGGTTAACAGGATACTATAGGAGATTCATTGAATAACTTTCGAAGTTGTCAGTACAGTTAACAAGGTTAACGCAGAAAGGAGAAAGGTTTGTTAGTTAGAAGAATGTGAAAAGAAATTTCAAGGGCTGAAGAGTCAAATTATGTCCGCACCGGTTCTTACTATACCAAGGATCAGACGGATTTGTTATATATAGTGATACTCCACTGAAGGTATTAGGTTGCGTGTTGATAACAGAATGATAAGGTTATAGCTTATGCGTCAAGACAATTGAAGAACCATGAGAAAAATTACCTTACCTATGATTGGAGCTAGCAACTGTTTTTGCTTTGAAGAGCTGGAGACATTACTTGTATGGAATAACTTGTCACATCTCTAGGGATCATTAGAGTCTTAAGTATATTTTCACCCAGAAGGAGCTTAACGTGAGACAGAGGTGATGGCTTGAGTTTCTTAAGGATTTTGATTATTCAATGTGTACCACCCAGGGAAAGCCAACAAGGTGGTTGAAGCCTTGAGTAGGAAGAATCGAGGAACCTTAGCGATGTTGATTTCTAAGGGGGTAAGTGCATGGAATAGCATTGAGGTTTCAAGCTTAGAAGTGCGAATTAAAGGGTAGTTGACTCTGTTGAGGGTTCAAGCCGACACTTTTGAACAGAATTAAGGAAGCCCAAGAAATTGACGAAGAGGCAGTAAAGATGCAAGAGAGTATAGCCAAGGGAAAGTTAAGTCCACGATATGTGGGACCGTTCGAGATCCTTGACAAGATTGGGGAAGTGGCCTATAGATTGGTACTACCACCGGTATTAGCTGGAGTGCATAATGTGTTCCATGTCTCCATGCTAAGGAAGTATATTCACGATCCGAGTCACGTGATCGAGTACAAACAGCTAAGAGGCCGTGCTGATTTGACTTATGATGAAAGGCCGATCAAGATCGTCGACAGAAAAGATGAGAATGTGAGGAAGCGGTTGGTTTCTTATGTGAAAGTACAGTGGAGCAACCATATCGAAAGGGAAGCAACTTGGGAACTAGAAAGCGAGATGCGTGAATTGTATCCCGACCTATTTTCAAACTAAGGTACGTTAAGTTTGGGGACAAACTTCTTTTAAGGGGGTAAGAATGTAAGAATCCGAAAATTTTAAACTTATAATTAATTATTTTTTTTAGAAAATAATTAATGTAATTATAATTATTAATTAGCATTTAATAAGTTGGCTATTAAAGGTTAATTGAATGGGTTGGATGATTTAATCAAGTTGGGCTAGATAAGTGGGCTTGTGAAGTAAAGGGGTCCAAGGAGATTAACACCCAAATATAAATACCAAAACCCTTCCTAAAATTTTCATAACTCTCATTATTTACCAAAGAGAAAAGAAAAAAAAATTTAAAAACCCTAATACCCTAGGTGGCGACCGAACTGAAGGAGGAGGGAAATAGCCGAGATTTTGATCTTTTTTGGTCAATCTTTCTTAACCACAATCAAGGTAATGTAAATCCCTAAATTCTAGTTTTCGTTTCATTCAATTCGGAGTAATATTGAATTAGTTATGAATTTTTGAAGATTTAAAATTTTGTTGTTCTTGGATGATCATTCTTAGGGTTTTAAATGTTCAATCTTGGGGTTAATTGATAACTTGAGGATTAGAATGATGGGGAATTGAATGTTATAACAATATAATCATAACCCAAAATTCTTCTTGAATCTAGAATAAAAAGAATCTAGATTTAAACAATTAATGGGTTAAAGAATTGTTTGATTAAGGAGTAAATGAATTAAATTATTGGGTTAATGTTAAAAAGTAAAAAAGAAAAATCAAATCAATGAATTTAGAACCTGTTAGGTTCGACCAAATGGCCCTAGGTATGATTAGGTATATTTTTGTTTAATTCGTTAAGCTTTTGGGTTAGTTTAAAGGATTACAGTTAAGTTTTCAACTGAAAATGGGCTAAATTGAATAGTTATAAGTTGAAACCATTAGAATTCTAACTGTACAGTCAGGAATTAGATGGAGAACTTAACTGAAGGACTAAACTATAAAGTTTAAAACTGCAGAAGGACCAAATTGTAATTAATTGGAAGTTGAGGGACTATTATGTAGTTAATTGAAAGTTAAGGGACTAATTCATAATTACCTAAAAGTTGAAGGACTGTTTTGCAAATGCTTAAAAGTTGAGGGACTATTTTGCAAATACCCATAAGTTGAGGGACTGTTTTGCAAATACCTAAAAGATGGAGGACCTTTTAGTAATTAGCCAAAAGTAGAAGGACTTAATTAGAAATCCTAAAGAGGAAAGACTACTGTAGAGTTAAGATTTATGAAAATGATAGAAAAGAGAACAACCCTAAATAAAATCAACCTATAATTAGGGAATTACAAATCCAAGAATAATGAAATTCTCAAATATGGAAATTTTCCGAAAATAGAAACTTCTCAAACCTAGAAGATTACTAAATAAAGAAAGGAAAGAAGTTAAATTATAACTGTAAGTGTCCCAATCTGAACCGCCAATTTTCTTTCAGCCCAATTTAACGACTTCCACGTCAAATAAACATTTAAGGGCATTTTGGTCACTTTCTAAGGCAATTTAAACAAGAAAGGACCTTAAAGGAACAACAAAAATGGGTCAAAATCGGTTGGGAAGAGTCATTTCCAAGAAATTGACCAACTTTTCATTAAATGCAAGCAGCCAAAACTGCTTTCTGCAAAGTCAGGCACGCTGACACTCCAATCCGCGCGAACAGGAATGAGACTCAGTCTCGTCCGCGCGGACATCTTTGAAACCTAAAATCAGCCTATAAATTAAATCATTCTCTCTCAGTTTAAAGGATCCCATTATTCGAACCCTACTGTTATATTCACGAAAATCCCAGAAAACAGCCTAAACTCCAAGCAAAAACACAAAATCCCAACACAAATCTTGATCATATTCAAGCCCCAAACACAAATCCAAGGAAGATAGGGTGCAACCATTGGTAAACCCTCCTTCTCCTTACCTTAATCTCCCTCATCCATGCATACATCTCACATTTTAAAGATGTAACTTGTTCATTTACTTGATTGTTCATCTTTTTTCTCTTTCTTGTCCTAGATCCAAGAGGATCTCCATGGAGTTCATCTCCATGGATGATTTTCTACAAGGATCCACATCCTTTTAAATTGTTGCTCCTCTTTTTACATTAACTAGTTCTTACTTGGTCTCTTGGCCTAAAGTGTGGTCACCTTGGAGTTCATATCCTTGGATAGGGGTGTAAATGGTTCGGTTTGGTTCGGTTTGGAGGAATTTAGAGACCAAACCACTATTACTCGGTTTGGAAAAATCTCAAACCAAACCGAACCGTGAAAATCTCCAAACCGAACCGAACCGAACCGCCTCGGTTTGGTTCGGTTCGCTCTCAAACCGCGGTTTAAAAAACGGTTCAAACTGCAGTTCGAACCGCGGTTCAAACTGCAAACCTTCAAACCACTAACCTGTTGAACATTGAATCAATGAGCATTGTAAATACTATTAACACCAAAAAAAATCCAGATTCATATACATGAACTTATGAAGTTGATAAATAATTTAAAATAACACCATGTAGCCGAATTTAGAGTTACTATAGGTAAGAGTCAATGCAGATTATCACCCCACTAGCCAAGTCTCACTCAAACCCAGTCAGCCTCGGTTTAGTAAAAGAGAAAATGAGTAAAATCAGTGCAATCCTTGAAAAATTACTAAAATCAAACATGTTAAGCAAACGAAATCCAATTTTAGCAAACAAAATCCTACAATAAAACCCTAAAATGAAATCCTATTAATTGATAAAGGATTCAGAAATTGATTTACCTGTAAAAGTGAATTCCAACAGAAGACGACGGTCGAAAAACAGCCTGACGGAGATGGAGAGCAGTGAGCACAGAAGGCCGGGAAAATCGAAGAAGATGGTCGGAGGTGGGATTGAAGGAGTCGCCGTCGAGGAAGTAGAAAGTCAGAGAGAGAGAAATAGAAAGTAGAGAGAGGGCGAATTCGCCGGAAGTTAGAGAGGGCTAACCGGAGGTGAAGAACTTGAAGGAAATGGCGTCAATCGTCGTCGGAAATGGAGTTCTCCGTTGTCGCTGTTTGAGTCTGAGAAAAAGTGAGAAACGAAGATGAAAAATGAGGAGAGGCGTTGAGTGAGTTCTCCTAAAAACTAGGGTTTTTATGAAATTAAAGGTGAGGATTAAATCTAAATTTAGAATGGACGGCTGTGATTTCGGTTTGTGGTGGTTCAGTTCAGCGGTTCGGTTCCACGGTTCGGTTCGGCGGTTCGGTCTGAATTGGTTCGGTTCGGTTTGATTCGGTTCGGTTTCAATGTGCCAGATCGTGAGCTGAACCAAACCGCATGGTTTATTGATTTTCTAAACCGAGCTGAACCATTTGTGGAAGAAAATCGAACCAAACCACATGGTTTGGTTCGGTTCGGTCTCGAACCGCGGTTCGAACCGAACCGCTGACAGCCCTATCCATGGATGATCACACTAAAGGGTCCATATCCTCATTTTCATCTTCTCTTGTCATTAGTTCTTACTTGACTTAAAATGTGATTATCTTGGAATAAATTTTCATGGATGACCATTTCAAATGGTCTAAAATTGTTTATTTCCTTGTAAATGTTTCTCTCTAGCCTAAGATTTCCACCTTGGAACAATTTCCATGGATGAAGATCACTAAGGCTCTTAGGTTACAAAAAGGGTGAAGTTGATACATTGAGTTCAAAGATCTCAAAGATGGTCATCTTAATGACCACCTTAGAAATCCACTCTAAAGTTGATACACCCTTAACCTAAATTCAATTTTCATGCATTAATCTTTGTTTTATGTCAAATCTCCCCATCCAAAGCAAATGAAATGCTTTTTAAGTCCTAATGTACCCTAAGGATGGCTTGATATAGTAGATCGCCACTAATCATGTTTAGTGATCACTAATCAAAGCCTAAGGAAAGTGGGGACAAGCATGGATGCAAAATCCAAAAAATGTTTTTTTATTTAACACTTTCAGTTGCAAAACTCCAGTTCTGATTCTGTAACTCCGGTTTACATTCTGGAATTTATAGAATCAGACTGGAAAGCTGCAAAAAAGGAATATTACTGTCCCATCCGTGCGGTCAGGATTGAGCCTCGGCCTGATCCGCGCGGACAGGAATGTAAGGGACAAATATTTTTATTTTCAGTCTTTTCTCACTCACAGAAACACACTATTTTGGTAAATTTCAGTCCAGTCCAGTCAAAACTCTTATTTCCAAAAAATTTCTTTTGCAAAACACACACACACATACACAAATGGTTTCAAGTTAGGAAGACTCATTTTACGAGGCATTCTGGGTGAACACCAACGTTCTTCCCGGAGTGTAACGTGACCTCCGAACTCACTTCTCTCATTTTTGGGCATTTTTCAAAGTTTTGTCCCTTAAACTAAAAACGGCGTGGCGACTCCGTTTGATTTTTCAAAAAATTGGTCATCATCACAGTGGCGACTCCGCTGGGGATTTAAAAATAAGCTTTATCTTTTTTTAAAAAAAAATAAAATAAAAAAATGGTATTTGGTATATAGGTGGAAACCATTAAGCTTCCTGTACCGCTTCCTAACCCGGGGCTTGGGATAAATTATGGTCTAACAAAGTACCGGTATCATTTTATAAAAAAAAAGTTTTTGTGGGTCAAACTTCCGTCCCGGCACTTGAAACCATTTGTATATGTGTGTGTGTTTGTTTTCCCCATTTCGCGTTATTATCTTTGGACCGTCCCGGAAAAATCAAAATTTTGACTGTCGGACCCGTTTCCTTAACTGTTTGAATTTCGTGCTTATGTGCTTATGCGTTTATTTGCTTTCAAAAAAAAAAAACTTCGAAAATATTTTCAAAAAAAAAAAAAAATCGTTTTCAAAATTTTTGCATGCATCATGCTTTTAAAACACATGTGAAAATTTCTATTTTACTCAGAAAAAGAAGATAGACTGCCGCACACTATGCGCACTTGGCCTTACACTGCACACTACGTCCTTAACCTGGGAAAATCTCAGTAGCAGCCCGTTTGGCCTTACTACGCCTCTCGGTGTGAGCACGGGACTACCCAAACATCCCTTGGAGCCTTGTGTCGACCATGCACTTGTCCGTGACACACTTTGTCCGAGACCCGGTTGGTTTTTAGTTTGGTCTGTGTCATGCCCTGTCTGTGTATACACCGTGTCAGTCAAACCTTAGTCAGCACGCCAAGTCAAATATCTTTCGGAGACCCTAATCAGTCGAAGTCATGCCGGTTTTCCATCATGAAGTTTGACCAGATCTTGACTGGCGCCTTGACTTTGACTTTGACTTCCACAACTTATGCACCGACTCCCGGCATGACATTGAGTCATCAAGGATTAACGATTATGCCATGTCTAATTATGGCCTAACTGACGACGGGTCAAGATCAATTATGGACATTTGTCAGTCAAAGCCATGCCGACTTTTCGTCGAGCCCCCGGACATGATCTTGACCTTTGACGTCAGCTTTGCCCGTAATTTACATTGAATACGCGTTAAGACTCGATTACCCGCCAGATTTTAGGATCGTTTTTCATTTCGGTCGGTGGGACCTGCTTGCCCTACAGAATCCTTGTTCGAGGTTACAGGTTGAGGGTCTGTAGTGTAGTGATGGGACCCACTGATCCAGCACTTAGAATAGTTTGCGAAAAGGAAGAGCAATCTTTTCCAATCGCTTAGGTTTTAATAAAATACGTTTTAAGTAAACGAGAACAAATAACTGCATGTTGCATGAGCCCTAAGCCCAAACACTTACCCTCCTTCATTCCCAAATATCTGAACCCTCGTGTCTTTCCCCCGCAGCTCCTCCCAAAGCTTGGTTTCGGGCACCCGGTCACCGTTTGATCAGTTGGGAAGAGTCAAGCGCATCGTCAGCTTCACCATTTGTTTCGACTCCGAGTTTCAGAATGTCTGCATCAGCTGGTAACGATGGGGACAACATCACTCTGCCTCCCGGGACTCCCCAAACAGAACAGCAGTGGAATCAGTTAGCCGAACAGATGAGATTGCGACAGGAAGCACAGATGAATAGCCTTCTGGAGGCTATTAGGAGCCATGGTTTGGCCGCCAGTCTTAATCCCGATGGCACCTTCACCGTGGAAGAGGAGGAGGACCCCAACCCCACTCTTGGTCGCCCTGACTACTCCAGGATGCCACCGCCAACCTCCTATGGTACTACTACCAGAGCCCATGCTCCTCGGCCTTTGGGTCAGCCAGCTCCCCAACTACAGGCTACTGGACCCATGCAGCCTGACGGGACAAGCCAGTTCACAGTTCCTCAGTGGGGACAAAATTAGTACGGAATGTCTTCTCATGGTTGGGGGTACCTTAGAATACCACAGCAAATTGGGATCCCCCCTCAGTTCAGAACCGATCAAGCCGGACCTTCACAACAGCAGTTTAGAGCCCCACAGCAACAGTTTGGAATGCCACCACAGTTTGGTTCGGGGCAACAGTCAGGAGCCCCTCCTCAGAATGATGCTAGTTCAGCTACTCCTAACACGGCTTCCACAAACCCATTTCTCACTCAAGACCCAATGGGCCAGCAAGCCCCTGTCCCGGTCTCATCAGAATCACCAGGACCGCAGTATCCTCCCGGTTATACACCCTCTCCACAGCCAGCCACGCAGTTCAACAACCAGGGACAGCAAACCGCATTTAATCCTACTTATGAGTCTCACTCTGGAAACCCGAGCTATCCGGCTACCTCAGGTCTGCCTCCACCTTCTCTGCCGATTGGAAGCCAACAGCAAGCTGCTGGGTTCTATCCCTTTGCCCAAGCTCCTACCTACACTCCCCAGGGTAATTTGGGTCAAGGACAAGTTTTTACCTATGCTCCGGGATATGGTATTCCTTCCACCAATGCACCACCAACAGCTAGTCCTCTTCCTAGCTCAAATATCGGCTCAGGCATTCCCGCTCCACCTTCAGATCCCCATTTGGCCTGGTTTATGGAGCAACACAAGGAAATGAAAGCGCATCTTGCTGAATTTACTGTCAAAAAGAACACTGCTCTTCGGCCTACAGATCCCGACTCAATTGTACCCCTGCCTCACAAGTTCGTGATGCCCAATCTCGACTTGTTTGACGGGAGTGCGTGCCCTAAAACTCACTTGGACACCTATACTTTGGCAATGAAAGCTAAGGGATGCACAAACCAGCAGTTGGCCGACTACTTCAGCCTCTCTTTGAAGTCAGGGGCTTTGAAATGGTTCTTACGATTGAAGCCTGAAGCTAGGGCTACTTGGGAACAGATTACCAGTACTTTCACAGATAAGTATAAATCCAACTTGGAATGGGAAACAAACAGAGTTGACCTGCAGACAACGATGCATTGCCCTGATGAGAATATTGGGGATTTTTATAAAAGGTGGAACTTGAAGCTCAGTGAAATGGCCATCCCTCCCTCTGATGAGGAGCAGTTAGACATCTTCCAGTCATGCTTGAAGCCATATTTAAGAACCTCACTTAGCAATTTCCCCTATTCGGATCTGCGGGCATTGGTCAATTCCGGGGCTAAATTTGAGAAGGCTTACAATCAACAGCAAGTTGTTGCACCTACTTACAGATACCGGGTTTCTTCCACCTCCAACACGACTCCTGCCCAGTCCTATGCGGGACATGACTGTAACAATGCCACTTCCTTTGTTCCCAAGAAACCTGATGCATCCAGATCCCGGCTCCAAGGCTTGGGAAACTTTGGGATGCCTTTGAGTGATATCTTCAGAGGTTTGGTAAAAGAAGGTTTGCTCCGACCTTTAGATAATTATCAGCCCAGAAACCCCAATTCTCCTTTGGATACCTCCAAGCATTGTGCCTTTCATCAGTACCATGGACACCTGACAGATGATTGCGTCCCCCTGAAAAGGGCAATCCAAGGTTTGATAGAGCAAGGAAAGTTAGAAGCCCCCGAGGGTCCTAATACAGTCAAAAATCCCTTTCCAAGAAACCATAACCAAGTGAACATGATTGAAATCGGAGAGCCTTCGCATGCCGAGGAAAATGTGGAAACTGGTGAAGATCCCCAGATGATTAATCTCGAATCCGGATTTGAGAATGATGGACAGACCTACCCTCCCGAGATCCCTCAGACAGACCAGCATTGGATCCAGTTGGTAGAGCAGATGAGACTGTGACATGAAGCTCAAATTGACAACCTTCTGGAAGCCTTTAGGAGCCATGGTTTGGCCGCCAGTCCAAATCCCGATGGCACTTTTACCGTGAAGAAGGAAGAAAATCCTCCTCCCACTCTCAATCGTCCCGGATATGTCAGGATGCCACCACCAGCTTCCTCTGTCACCACCGCTGGAACTCCTGCCCGTCGACTTATAGGCCAGCTAGCCCCCAAACAGCAATTCAAAGTGCCGCCATCCCAACAGCAGTCAGGGATGGAGCAATTTGGCATGCCTCAGCAGCTGTCAGGTGATCCCTCTCAGAATGATACCGGTCCTGCAGATATCAGTAGAGGGAATGAAGGTTTGAAAACAATGGAGGAAATGTGGTTAGCCATCAGGGCTCTCGAGGAACGCCAGAATGAACAGCAGGCCTGGATCGAAGAGGCCACACGTCATTTCGGAACATTGGCAATCCCCCAGCTGACTGGGGCTCCCCTGAAGGACAATTATGTGCCTGTTCCCCCGGCTTCTAATGCCTCTCGTTACTCGACGGAATCCAACCATTCGCTTCCAAGCAAGCCCAGCAACAAATCTCCTCAATCTAGCTCAACTCAGAACCATCCTAGCACAGCTCGGCCTGAAACCCCAAATTCACCACCAGCTGTTGAGCACATTTGGTGGGATATCTGTGACTGCCCCGACTGCCTCGAGAGGGATTATCAAGATTGGATAAACGAAGATCGTCCTCCCAAAAAGAAGAAAGCCACTTCCCAGCAAAAGTTGAAGGAAAAATTCGAAGCTGGTGATACCATTGTGGGGATACTCGGGGAACCTTCAGGAGGATTTGACTACTATGTCATTTACTCTAAATGAGCCTAAGGTCCCTTCCTCCACGAAACTGCAGCGTAGATGACTAAGCCCTTTGGAGGCTCAAAATTCAAGTACCAATGAATAGTCTTTTAGTCAACCTTTGTAGGCTCTAGTATTTTTCCCTTTCACCTAATTCCTTCCTGGACATTTGTCGTTTTAGTCCATTTTGGACATAATAGTTAAATGTCTAACTTTTACATAAGTCTTTTTTCTTTTCTTGCTAGACTCGAGACATCACTTGCACACCCACGTTACACTTAATTGAAATGGTTTTATCCTAGATGATCACTTGTGCTGCTCAACCACTAATTCTTTGAAATGATTAATATTTAAATTAACCGGAGTGAGAAAATCAATTGATATCCTTCTCAAATTGGGGCTTACCAACTCCCCATCTTGCATCTCATATGCTCACATCCCTTTCATTATCCTCATCATCTCGTTGCTCGATGAATTTGCATGGATCTTTTCTCATTTAAAAGCTTAAGCAAGCAATGAAGACTTAATTTCGTTTAGGTCATCCGGTAGGGATTGCAGTTGAAGCTGTTCACCCGTAGGGAAAACCTTTACCTCACCCTCACCAAAACAATACCCTTTCATTTCAAGATCGGCGAGTTCTGAAACCCGGTTTAGCCATCATTTTTGCTCCATGCTAAGAGAAGTCCAAGCAAGCTCAAGAAGTTAACTTCGAGAGTCGGCGATGCGCAAAATATCTCAAGCCATGAAGGAAGGACAAAGATAATCCTCAACTCCTCAGGAGGCCTTCCAAGTTATTAAAAAAAAAGGACTGTTGATCCTCACAATTCAGCGAAAGTCTACGACTTCTCAAGAAGCTCTCCAATGATCAAAAAGGAGCCCGAATTCTCGCAAGATTCGCAAAAGTTCTCGATAGCTTGGACTTCCTCTCACCATTACCCTAATCAATCCCAAGCCATCCTCTCGATTTTAGAGGATATTCCCATTTCCTTAATCAATCCCAAGCCATCCTCTCGATTTTAGAGGATATTCCCATTTTCTTAACCAATTCCAAGCCATCCTCTCGCTCTTAAAGGATATTCCCATTACCATTACCCTTGCCTTTGGCCAAAGTCAAAATCTGACCTCTCATTCTTAGAGGCAATCAATATCCTAACCATAGAAATCCTAAACACATCCCTGCAAGCCAACCTCTCATCTTTAGAGGTTCAGTCAGTAAAAGGCCTAGCCGACCTCTCATCTTAAGAGGTCACAATTTTCCAAATCACCCGATGGCCGATCGAAGCCCGGAAACCCAGCTACAGTCCCTACCGGATAGTAATTTCATTCCAATATCTCCGAGAGCTAATTAATGCTTCATTGCTTGCTTAAATTGGAATCTAATCCGTCTTGGCTCAAAGTCATCAATCTAAGATTGTGAAAATTCAATCCATTCATTTGGCACTTCATGTGAGCATATTTCATTTCTCTTCTGCAAACACTTGCCGTGGATGCCCCACTGGGGCTTCGCATCTGTGTCTTTCATCGACACTCTAGGAGGATATGTTTTTCAAATCCTCAAAGGTCCTCAGATCCTCGAATTTCAACATTCGTTCTCTTTTCAATCGGGATAAGCCCGAACTACGGCGACCTGAGCTCCTCGTCAGGAGGGGAACGTAGGCAACCATAACTGGTCCGGTTGAAATCACAAACAAATCTCAGAAAATCCGGTCTCCTCAAGGACCGTTCCTATATACTTTCCGTCCTTCCAAGTTTGATTCTCGATATCAGTTGATTTTCTCCTCGTGATTAATCAAAATATTTGTTCAAATCATATTTAGTGTTTGAATAACCCGAACATCAATAAAGGGTTTTAAGCAGCCTTGTGATCATCATGAATAAGACAAGTTTTCAAGTGTCTCGACAAGTCTTCTCTCTCTCCATCATAGGAAAATAGAGCCAAACACTGTCTTTCTGTCAGCAGGGGCTTCCATACACTTTTTCACACCTTGTGATGCTTATACTCTCTCAAAAGAGTCAAACCTAAAGCGAGTGTGTATACACAAAATCGGGATTCATTCCCACTTTTCGAAAGATGTGCCCCTGCACGTAAAAATTTATGAGTCTTGTCCATTGACTGATTGACTAAAGTTTGAAATGATGGGTTGCCTCCATGGCCACAAGATGACTCTGTCTGCAATAGGGATGCATTGAATCTCTCCAAGCTGGGGCTTTTGTTAAGATGTTCTCTCAGGCTCTCTTTACCAGATTCCCTCTGGGTTTGCTTTGCATAATCAACTGGGGCTTCGCCATGGTCACCTCATCAAGATCTGGGGCTTCACCTAGTCATCTCTTCAAACCCAGGGCATTCTCTGCACGTTCTCTGCTGCTTGTCATCTCGGGTGCACGACACACCTTATTCTCCCCAGCAACAACTCAATCTGCTGCAATTTGTACTCCCGGGAGCATCCCCGACTTGCCCATACTGCACTATATCGTCCATCACCCATACATTTCCCCACCTCATGGGAGAGGGTTCACCCCACCATACAAACCCTCTCACCACCATGCATTCCCACAAAAATCTCCCAAGGGCTCATGTAGCATGCACAAAACTTGAATCAATAGGAACAATCCTAAGTGATTAAAGATCATAAATCATAATTTCCCTGCCAAAAGCTTAGGCTAAGTGCATCTCCAAAAGCAAGTAAATGCATCATCTCGCGAACATATGCAGTGATACTCTCATAATCATTTTGGTTCTATGCATGCATCTGTCATCATGAATGTCATATATGCATCTTCCTCTCTACTAACAAATGCAGCAATTCAAGCACGAAAGACCAGTTTTTCGTTACGACCTGAAGCCTCTTCGCAGCAAGGATGGTCTCCATCGAAGCGTAATGACAATGACTTCAACAGTATGGCCCAAATAACGGGTAAGACCCTCAAGTAAAAAATCATCGGGTCCACCCCTCAGAGTCAAAAAAAAATATAAAAAAAAAATTCCTTGGGTCCACCCCTCTTGTCAAACTTCGGGTGACTCCCAATTACAGTCAAACCTCGGGTGACTCCCAAATACAGTCAAATCTCGGGTGACTCCCAAATAATAGTCAATCCTCGGGTGACTCCCAGATAATAGTCAATCCTCGGGTGACTCCCAAATACAGTCAAACCTCGGGTGACTCCCAGATGATAGTCAATTCTCGGGTGACTCCCAGATAACAGTCAAACTTCGGGTGACTCCCAGATAACAGTCAAATCCTCGGGTGACTCCCAAATACAGTCAAATCCTCGGGTGACTCCCAAATACAGTTAAACCTCGAATACAGTCAAACCTCGGGTGACTCCCAGATAATAGTCAATCCTCGGGTGACTCCCAGATAATAGTCAATCCTCGGGTGACTCCCAGATAATAGTCAATCCTCGGGTGACTCCCAGATAACAGTCAAACTTCGGGTGACTCCCAGATAACAGTCAAATCCTCGGGTGACTCCCAAATACAGTCAAATCCTCGGGTGACTCCCAAATACAGTCAATCCTCGGGTGACTCCCAGATAACAGTCAAACTTCGGGTGACTCCCAAATACAGTCAATCCTCGGGTGACTCCCAGATAATAGTCAATCCTCGGGTGACTCCCAGATAATAGTCAATCTTCGGGTGACTCCCAGATAACAGTCAATCTTTGGGTGACTCCCCAAAGAAACAGTCAAACCTTGGGTGACTCCCCAAAGAAACAGTCAAACTCGGGGTGACTCCCCTAAAAAACAGTCACTCTTGGGTACAAAGCCCGTGGCCTCTTGTTATCGCCACCTCTTTGACAAACTACGATTCGGATTGATTCCCTCATGGGATACATAGGAATCCCTTTCGTAAAGGTCCAGTCGCATGACCATTATGGTCGCTTTCCCGGGACACAAGCATCCGTCTCTTCGAACTACGTCCAGGCTTGATTCCCATTCGGGATACGTAGGTAGCCTACCATAAGTCCAGCCACTTGACCGACATGGTCACCCTTTTCCCCGGTAGTTATCATACGCTCAAATCTTCCCCAGCGAGAACGCCTTCAAATAGTCTCCCTCAGGTACTAAACCTCAACTTAGGTTCATACTCCTGAACCGAACCTCGACTTAGGTTCATACTCCTGAATCAGGTCCCCACTTAGAACTAAGTCCCCATTTAGGTTCATACTCCTGAACCAAAACCTCGACTTAGGATCATACTCCTGAACTAAGTCCCCGTTTAGGTTCATACTCCTGAACCAAAACCTCGACTTAGGTTCATACTCCTGAACTAAGTCCCCATTTAGGATCATACTCCTGAACCAAACCTCAACTTAGATTCATACTCCTGAACTAAGTCCCCATTTAGGTTCATACTCCTGAACTAAACCTCAACTTAGGTTTTTCTCCTCATTTTCACCTCCGGCAGTGAAACGTAAGCCCGTTTTCCTCGACGAAAGCTAACGAAATCCCGTTTCTTTCCTCGTTTCCATCCCCAGGAGCTTTCGAACTGCGTAAAGGCTTGATTCCCATTTGGGATACGTAGGTAGCCTACCATAGGTCCAGCCACTTGACCAATACGGTCATCCTTTTCCCCGGCAGTAAAACGTTAGCCCGATTTCCCCCGACGAAAGCTAACGGAATCCTGTTTCTTTCCTCGTTTCCATCTACGGCAGCAAACGTAAGACCGATCCCTCCAAATGAAGTCCACCAAGAGACCGTATATTCCCTCAGAGTCTGTCTCCGACGAAAGGATACGAACCATCGAAGGAAATCGTTTCAAAACAAGTTGATACCTCCAGATCGCCATCTTCAAGGTTCGAGGCACCTAAAATGCTATCTTTAAGGTACGAGGCACCTAAAATGCCATCTTCAAGTTTTGAGGCACCTAAAATGCCATTATCAAGGTCTGAGGCACCTAAAACGCCATCATCAAGGTTTGAGGCACCTAAAACGCCATCATCAAGGTTCGAGACACCTAAAACGCCATCATCAAGGTCCGAGGCACCTAAAATGCCATCTTTAAGGTACGAGGCACCTAAAATGCCATCTTCAGGGTCTGAGGCACCTAAAATGCCATCATCAAGGTCCGAGGCACCTAAAACGCCATCATCAAGGCTTGAGGCACCTAAACGCTATCACTTCAGTTTCGACACACCGAAATCATCAC
Organism: Adenophora triphylla var. japonica; assembly: GCA_022495995.1. Taxonomy (NCBI): domain Eukaryota; kingdom Viridiplantae; phylum Streptophyta; class Magnoliopsida; order Asterales; family Campanulaceae; genus Adenophora; species Adenophora triphylla. The sequence continues at coordinate 80,742 of JAFEMH010000699.1, forward strand.
CAGGTTGACATCCTAAAACAGTCACTCTAGGGTTGACGTCTAAAGATAGTCGAAAGACCCGAAATACGACTGACTTGATTCCTCTTAAGGATACGTAGGTAGCCTACCATTAGGTTCAGCCATCAGATCAAAATGGTCATTCCTTTCCCGAGTGGTCCGACCAAAATGGTCACCCTCTTTTACCCAACAGATTGGGACCTCACTTTTATCGACGACCCCACTTCCTCCGAAAGTGCCGTCGGTGAGGGGCTACTGTAAGTGTCCCAATCTGAACCGCCAATGTTCCTTCAGCCCAATTTAACGACTTCCATGTCAAATAAACATTTAAAGGCATTTTGGTCACTTTCTAAGGCAATTTAAACAAGAAAGGACCTTAAAAAAACAACAAAAATAGGTCAAAAATCGGTTGGGAAGAGTCATTTCCAAAAAATTGACCAACTTTTCATTAAATGCAAGCAGCCAAAACTGCATTCTGTAAAGTCAAGCACGCTGACACTCCAATCCGCGCGGACAGGAATGAGACTCAGTCTCGTCCGCGCGGACATCTTTGAAACCTAAAATCTGCCTATAAATTAAATTATTCTCTCTCAGTTTTAAGGATCCCATTATTCGAACCCTACTGTTATATTCACGAAAATCCCAGAAAACAGCCTAAACACCAAGCAAAAACACAAAATCCCAACACAAATCTTGATCATATTCAAGTCCCAAACACAAATCCAAGGAAGATAGGGTGAAACCATTGGTAAACCCTCCTTCTCCTTACCTTAATCTCCCTCATCCATGCATATATCTCACATTTTAAAGATGTAACTTGTTCATTTACTTGATTGTTCATCTTTTTTCTCTTTCTTGTCCTAGATCCAAGAGGATCTCCATGGAGTTCATCTCCATGGATGATTTTCTACAAGGATCCACATCCTTTTAAATTGTTGCTCCTCTTTTTACATTAACTAGTTGTTACTTGGTCTCTTGGCCTAAAGTGTGGTCACCTTGGAGTTCATCTCCATGGATGATCACACTAAAGGGTCCATATCCTCATTTTCATCTTCTCTTGTGTCATTAGTTCTTACTTGACCTAAAATGTGGTTATCTTGGAATAAATTTCCATGGATGACCATTTCAAATGGTCTAAAATTGTTTATTTCCTTGTAAATGTTTCTCTCTAGCCTAAGATTTCCACCTTGGAACAATTTCCATGGATGAAGATCACTAAGGCTCTTAGGTTACAAAAAGGGTGAAGTTGATACATTGAGTTCAAAGATCTCAAGGATGGTCATCTTAATGATCACCTTAGAAATCCACTCTAAAGTTGATACACCCTTAACCTAAATTCAATTTTCATGCATTAATCTTTGTTTTATGTCAAATCTCCCCATTCCAAGCAAATGAAATGCTTTTTAAGTCCTAATGTACCCTAAGGATGGCTTGATATAGTAGATCACCACTAATCATGTTTAGTGATCACTAATCAAAGCCTAAGGAAAGTGGGGACAAGCATGGATGCAAAATCCAAAAATGTTTTTTGTTTAACGCTTTCAGTTGCAAAACTCCAGTTCTGATTCTGTAACTCCAGTTTACATTCTAGAATTTACAGAATCGAACTGGAAAGCTGCAAAAAAGGAATATTACTGTCCCATCCGCGCGGACAGGATTGAGCCTCGACCTGATCTGCGCGGACAGGAATGTAAGGGACAAATATTTTTGTTTTCAGTCTTTTCTCACTCACAGAAACACACTGTTTTGGTAAATTTCAGTCCAGTCCAGTCAAAACTCTTATTTCCAGAAAATTCATTTTGCAAAACACACACACACATACACAAATGGTTTCAAGTTAGGAAGACTCGTTTTACGAGGTATTCCTTGTGAACACCAACGTTCTTCCCGGAGTGTAACGTGACCTCCGAACTCACTTCTCTCATTTTTGGGCATTTTTCAAAGTTTTGGCCCTTAAACTAAAAACGGCGTGGCGACTCCGTTTGATTTTTCAAAAAATCGGTCATCATCACAATAACGCATGAGATTTAACTAAGTAGAGATAGTTAACGACAAATGCGAGATACTAAGTTACTCTTTCGTGGTTGTAGATACGCACTGGAAGAGCTGCACAAGAAGTTAGACCAAAGTAAGGGATTACGCTCCTTAGCATTTGATTGTTTCATATCCTTTGTGTTAGGATTCTAAAAGTTTCATAAAGTATATGCTACCAAGTGGCCGGTAGTGAATTGTATTCCCTCGTTATGAACGTTCTTGGAATATCTTACCATTGATGCGTTTTTGTTCAATGTGTATCTATGTGAATTGAAATTGACTTATGTGTTCTCGTACCATGAACACTATGAATATATGATGTTAAATTGTCCAATTGTTAAGGACGTTTTATGTTTGGGGTCGTTACATTGAAATGACCTAAAGACTAATTATGTTTGGGGTCGTTACATTGAAATGACCTAAGGACTTTTTATGTTTGGGGTCGTTACATTGAAATGACCTAAGGCCTAAACAGATTGAAATGGTCTCAAAGTTAAATTCACTATAGAAGGAAGTGATCTAAATTCTATAGATGTGATTATCATGATGCATCAGAATAAGGGGGCGCTTTGATAATGGCGTAAGAGAACCTTATTCAACGATTGCCTGAAAAGGTGTATCAGAGTCGCCTAGATGAAAGGTCCAAAAGTACTTGGAATTGACGGACAAGTGTGTGTAAAGTTCCATTTGTTATTTGAAAAAGTGCCACTACTTGTTATTTGAAAAAGTATCCTTCTTTGACATTCTCAGTACCTAAACTATTTATTGTACCTGCAATCATTTCATTGATATATTGTTAAACTCCATTCGTTCTGGTCGTCTCTTCTTAGAAACCGAAGAGACCCCGTATGAACTTACTGAGCTTTGTTCGCTCACCCTTTCATATTCTTTCCCCTCCCAGGTAATAAATAATTGGAGTGGATGGCTGCATATTGATGGATTAGCGGCTTTTGGAGTTCAAATAATTATTTTAGAACATTAAGTATCTTGAGCTAGTGGTTTGTACTAGCCATAGAGATTGTTACCGTTTTCAGCATTTAAGTTTATTTCAAATAGTGATTAGTATTTTGAATTATGGTTTTAGTAGCCGTTGGAGGCTATTCTATTATTAAATTAAGTATTATTAATATGTATGAAAATTGGGATCGTTACAGTTGGTATCAGAGCTTTGGCTTTAGGTCACATGGGAGACTTTTAGAGCATTAAGCATATTAGAAGAAGTAGTACTTGAGTATAATTGGGCCTACCTAGAAAGTATTTGGGATGAAGAATTTTAGGGTAAAATTTCTTTAAGGAGTCTAACTATGAAATTGTGGAAAATAAGAGATCGTAATTGGGAAATTAGCATTTTTGAGAAGTTGCTATTTATGGAAACCTTCTATTTCAGGAACCTTCTAAGTTTGGAAACTTTCTATGTTAAGAAACTTACTATTTTTGGAAACTTTCTAATTATGGAAACTGGCTATTTTGGGGAACTTTCTATTTTTGGAAACTTCTATTTCAGGATCTTGTGAAAAGGCAAATGATTAGCCCTACTAAGCACGATGAAACCTTATTGAGGAAAGATAGAGAATCTTAATTAAGTATGAACGCATAAGTATGATATGGCTGGATATGGTAAAGCTTTGAGGATGAAATTGAGGCGTAAGTCCCCGAGTGAAAAGGCTATCAAGGGGTAAGTGTCAAGGATTCTGAGGCTTAGAAATTCCTGAAAGCTGAGAAGAAAAGATCCAATAAAGTGATGAAAGTATGCACTCTGTTTGTTGCAAAAAGAAGAGATGCTCAAGATGAGTTGATAAAGGAAAAAGTGAACCTTACAGTAAGGAAGTGGATGCAAGATAGGAAAGCTTGACTAGACACTAGCAAGAAATTGGAAGAAGTAAAAGCGACTATGAACCGAAATGAGAAGTATTACCATGAAACTAGAGAAGAAGCTTATCAATGGTACCATGAGCTGAAAGCTTTGAAGGAAGCTAGAGCTAGAGAGTATGAACCGACAACACTTGTAGGAAGTAAAGCACCAAATATGAAAGGTTTGGTAGCTGAAGATGAAATTGGGAAAGTAAATATTAACATTGAGGGCAGTGGAACTACCCCAATCATGATTGAAGATGATAAGGAAGAGGAAATGTCTAGTGGAAAACCTAAAGGAAGTTTTAGGAAGAAGGTGAAATTGGAAGTGGAAGGAAGAATTGTATGGTTTTAATTCTAGAAAGAAGAGTAGTTAGTAGTAAGAGTTATTCTTGTTCTAGTAAAAAGAACGTATGAAACGATTGCTTTCCCTTCAGATGTATTTACGAAATACAGTTTAGTTGCAGTTAACTTATATTTGTGTGATCCTTTTCCTAAATGTTACTTATGTGAATTAAATTGGACATGAAAGACTGGTCTTGTGGATTGACCAAAAGTAGATATTAACTGGCTGAATGATAGCCAAGTGTGATTAATTTTGGGTCAAGTGAAACGACCTATAAATGAAATTACCAATCTAGTGAAATGATTGGTGGTCTAGTAAAATGACCTATGAATTGAATGTTTTAGTCTGTTGAGACACCCTAATTCAAGTATGAGTATTAATATTGTTGGTCTGTTGAAACGACCAATAAGTCTGATGAAACGACTTATGAGAGGAATGCCGATCTATTGAAAAGACTAGGGGTCTAGTGAATTGACCTATTACTTGATTAAATGTTTAGTCTATTGAGGCAGCATATGTGTACAGTATAAAAGTATTAAGCATTTAAGTATTGCTAGTATAGGCATGAGTAATAGTGCCTTGTATTCGTAGTACTCATAAGTATCGTAAAGAAGATGGTGTCGAAAGTAGGTACCCAAGTAAGAACTTTAACGATCGAAGAGTTGGTCAAGAATCTGATGAAAAATGTGAAGTGTGCAAAAGGGAAGCACAAGATTAATGAGTATCGCTACAAAGAGAAGAAGATAAATTTAAAACCTGAAGTGTTAGAAGTATTTTTTGGTGATAGATACTCAGACTAATGAGTCGAATCCTATGTTGCCTATATATAAAAGGTGTCTTCTTTTAAAAGAGGTAATAGAGAACTCGAGGTTGACCTGATAGAGTTGGAAATGAATGAAATTGACAATTATTCCGGGAATGGATTGGTTAGCTATCTATCATGCCAAGGTAGACTGTTTTAAGAACGAAGTACATTTCAGATTTGGAGAAGAGATTTATTTTCAAGGATCGGAACCGAGAATCCGATCGGGTCTTATTTCGGGAATAAGGACTCGAAAGATGTTGAGGAAAGGATTTGAAGGATTCTTGGCCTATATATTGAAGAGACGAATAAGAAAGGAGTAAGTATAGAGTCTCTTTCAGTGATTAGAGACTTAAGGATGTGTTTCCAGAAAATTTGTCGGGAATACCACCAGAAAGGGAGGTGGAATTTTCCATAGACTTAGTACCAGAGACCGTACCGAGATTTAAAGCACCTTACAGAATGGCGCCTACTGAACTCAAGGAATTGAAGGAACAACTACAAGAATTACTGGATAAGGGTTTGATAAGACTGACCTTGGGATGCCCCGGTGTTGGTTGTAAAGAAAAAGGATGGATCGATGAGAATGTGTAACGATTATCGGGAGTTGAACCGAGTGACGGTTAGGAATCAATACCCATTGCCGAGGATTGATGACTTGTTTGAACAACTTTGGGGAGTGTGTTAGCTCTCAAAGATAGAATTGAGATCGAAATATCATCAGTTGAGGGTAAAGAATGAGGATGTTGCGGAGATGGCCTTTATGGCAAGGTACGGTCATTATGAGTTGTTGGTTATGCCGTTTGGGTTGACAAACGCGCCAGATGTATTTATGGAATGGAGGAATAAATATTTCAGGAATTCTGGGATAAGTGAATAGTTGTGTTTATGGATGATATCTTGGTTTATTCTAAGACTAAGAAGGAACATGAAGAACATTTGAGGTTAGTTCTATATAATTTATGGGGACAAAAGTTGTACGCTAAATTCAAGAAGTATGAATTTTGGCAGGAGAGAGAGTGTATTCTTAGGGCTTGTAGTATGTAAGGATGGCATTGAAGTGAATCAAACAGAAATAGAGGCTATAGTATATTGGGAGAGATAAACCACAGTTAGTGAGATAAGAAGTTTCTTGAGGTTAACTGGATACTATAGGAGATTTATTGAATAACTTTCGAAGTTGTCAGTACAGTTAACAAGGTTAACGCAGAAAGGAGCAAGGTTTGTTAGTTAGAAGAATGTGAAAAGAAATTTCAAGGGCTGAAGAGTCAAATTGTGTCCGCACCGGTTCTTACTATACCAAGGATCGGACGAATTTGTGATATATAGTGATACTCCACTGAAGGTATTAGGTTGCGTGTTGATAACATAATGATAAGGTTATAGCTTATGCGTCAAGACAATTGAAGAACCATGAGAAAAATTACCTGACCTATGATTGGAGCTAGCAACTGTTTTTGCTTTGAAGAGTTGGAGACATTACTTGTATGGAATAACTTGTCACATCTCTATGGATCATTAGAGTCTTAAGTATATTTTTACCTAGAAGGAGCTTAACGTGAGACAGAGGTGATGGCTTGAGTTTCTTAAGGATTTTGATTGTTCAATGTGTACCACCCAGGGAAAGCCAACAAGGTGGTTGAAGCCTTGAGTAGGAAGAATCGAGGAACCTTAGCGACGTTGATTTCTAAGGGGGTAAGTGCATGGAATAGCATTGTGGATTCAAGCTTAGAAGTGCGAATTAAAGGGTAGTTGACTCTGCTGAGGGTTCAAGACGACACTTTTGAACAGAATTAAGGAAGCCCAAGAAATTGACGAAGAAGCAGTAAAGATGCAAGAGAGTATAGCCAAGGGAAAGTTAAGTCCACGATATGTGGGACCGTTCGAGATCCTTGACAAGATTGTGGAAGTGGCCTATAGATTGGTACTACCACCGGTATTAGCTGGAGTGCATAATGTGTTCTATGTCTCCATGCTAAGGAAGTATATTCACGATCCGAGTCACGTGATCGAGTACAAACAGCTAAGAGTCCGTGCTGATTTGACTTATGATGAAAGGCCGATCAAGATCGTTGACAGAAAAGACGAGAATGTGAGAAAGCGGTTGGTTCCTTATGTGAAAGTACAGTGGAGCAACCATACCGAAAGGGAAGCAACTTGGGAACTAGAAAGCGAGATGCGTGAATTGTATCCCGACCTATTTTCAAACTAAGGTACGTTAAGTTTGGGGACAAACTTCTTTTAAGGGGGTAAGAATGTAAGAACCCGAAAATTTTAAACTTTTAATTAATTATTTTTTTTAGAAAATAATTAATGTAATTATAATTATTAATTAGCATTTAATAAGTTGGCTATTAAAGGTTAATTGAATGGGTTGGATGATTTAATCAAGTTGGGCTAGGTAAGTGGGCTTGTGAAGTAAAGGGGCCCAAGGAGGTTAATACCCAAATATAAATACCAAAACCCTTCCTAAAATTTTCATAACTCTCATTATTTACCAAAGAGAAAAGAAAAAAAAAAATTTAAATCCTAATACCCTAGGCGGCGGCCGAACTGAAGGAGGAGGGAAACAGCCGAGCTTTTGATCTTTTTTGGTCAATCTTTCTTAACCACAATCAAGGTAATGTAAAACCCTAAATTCTAGTTTTCGTTTCATTCAATTCGGAGTAATATTGAATTAGTTATGAATTTTTGAAGATTTAAAATTTTGTTGTTCTTGGATGATCATTCTTAGGGTTTTAAATGTTCAATCTTGGGGTTAATTGATAACTTGAGGATTAGAATGATGGGGAATTGAATGTTATAACAATATAATCATAACCCAAAATTCTTCTTGAATTTAGAATAAAAAGAATCTAGATTTAAACAATTAATGGGTTAAAGAATTGTTTGATTAAGGAGTAAAGACAAAAACTTGTAAAAAATGCGTTTTTTCATAACTTAAGAAAAAACGTGTTTTAAAATTACCGTGCTCTCATTCTCTCTCTAAATGCAAAAGTCTCTCTCTCTCTCTCTAAACGCAAACACCCATTGCTCCCTCCCTGGATCGTTCTTCACTGTTCCTCTCTCTAATCTCCTCCCTCACCGGCTCTCTTCCATTAATCAACCGGAGCAACCTCCTTCTCACCGGCGACAACCCAATTCCCTCTCAATCGCCCATCACCAAAAATCAAAATTGAGCAAATATTTCAAGAAAAATAACTCACTTGAGAGACGATGACGAGGATTTTGTAGGGCTTCAATCAAAAAGGGATCCACCATCGACGCGTAGGTAGTACCCTTCTCTTCATGAGCAGCAAACCCATCGTTCGCCGACGTAGCGGCGGCAGTAATTGATGGTGGACTCGAATTGGGGTTTAGAATTGGGTTAGGATGATGAATTTAAGAAAGAGTCTTCTTGAGAGACGAATAAGAAGGCTTAGATTTATTCTAAAATCAATTTTGTCTGTGAACAGAGGCGAACAAATCATTTGGGAATTTGAGTGCCAGTGTACGTGATTTTGAATGCCAGTGTACGTTATTTTGAATGTCAGTCCATGTTTTTTTGAACGCCAGTTCATGTTTTTTTGAATATCAGCAAAAATGATTATCAGTATTTTTTAGTGCCAGTGTATGTATTTTTGAGTGCCAGTACATGTGTTTTTGAATGCCAGTGCATGTGTTTTTGAATGCCAGTGCTTGTGTTTTTGAGAGCCAGCAAAAATGTCAGTGTAACAAAGTGCCAGTGTTAGTGTAACAGAGTGCCAGTGTGAAGAGTGCCAGTTCATGTATATAAAAGTGCCCGTGTAAAAAGTGCCAGTGCCAGTGCCAGTTTAACAAAGTGCCAGTTCCAGTTTACACTGGCACTTTGTTAAACTGATACTGACACTTTTTTCACTGGCACTTTTATATACATGAACTTGCACTTTGTCACACTGGCACTTTGTTAAACTGGAACTGGCACATACGGGAAAACACAAAACACGTTTTTTCTAAGTGCCAGAAAAAATGCATTTTTTATAAGACCAACTCAAGAGTAAATGAATTAAATTATTGGGTTAATGTTAAAAAGTAAAAAGAAAAATCAAATCAATGAATTTAGAACCTGTTAGGTTCGACCAAATGGCCCTAGGTATGATTAGGTATATTTTTGTTTAATTCGTTAAGCTTTTGGGTTAGTTTAAAGGATTACAGTTAAGTTTCCAACTGAAAAGGGGCTAAATTGAATAGTTATAAGCTGAAACCATTAGAATTCTAACTGTACAGTCAGGAATTAGATGGAGAACTTAACTTAAGGACTAAACTGTAAAGTTTAAAACTGCAGAAGGACCAAAATGTAATTATTTGGAAGTTGAGGGACTATTCTATAGTTAATTGAAAGTTAAGGGACTAATTCGTAATTACCTAAAAGTTGAAGGACTATTTTGCAAATATTTAAAAGTTGAGGGACTGTTTTGCAAATACCCATAAGTTGAGGGACTATTTTGCAAATACCTAAAAGATGGAGGACCTTTTAGTAATTAGCCAAAAGTAGAAGGGCTTAATTAAAAATCCTAAAGAGGAAAGTCTACTGTAGAGTTAAGATTTATGAAAAGGATAGAAAAGAGAACAACCCTAAATAAAATCAACCTATAATTAGGGAATTACAAATCCAAGAATAATGAAATTCCCAAATATGGAAATTTTCCGAAAATAGAAACTTTCCAAACCTAGAAGATTACTAAATAAAGAAAGGAAAGAAGTTAAATTATAACGCATGAGATTTAACTAAGTAGAGATAGTTAACGACAAATGCGAGATACTAAGTTACTCTTTCGTGGTTGTAGATACGCACCGGAAGAGCTGCACAAGAAGTTAGACCAAAGTAAGGGATTACGCTCCTTAGCATTTGATTGTTTCATATCCTTTATGTTAGGATTCTAAAAGTTTCATAAAGTATATGCTACCAAGTGGCCGGTAGTGAATTGTATTCCCTCGTTATGAACGTTCTTGGAATATCTTACCATTGATGCGTTTTTGTTCAATGTGTATCTATGTGAATTGAAATTGACTTATGTGTTCTCGTACCATGAACACTATGAATATATGATGTTAAATTGTCCAATTGTTAAGGACTTTTTATGTTTGGGGTCGTTACATTGAAATGACCTAAGGACTTTTTATGTTTGGGGTCGTTACATTGAAATGACCTAAGGACTTTTTATGTTTGGGGTCGTTACATTGAAATGACCTAAGGCCTAAACAGATTGAAATGGTCTCAAAGTTAAATTCACTATAGAAGGAAGTGATCTAAATTCTATAGATGTGATTATCATGATGCATCAGAATAAGGGGGCGCTTTGATAATGGCGTAAGAGAACCTTATTCAACGATTGCCTAAAAAGGTGTATCGGAGTCGCCTAGATGAAAGGTCCAAAAGTACTTGAAATTGACGGACAAGTGTGTGTAAAGTTCCATTTGTTATTTGAAAAAGTGCCACTACTTGTTATTTGAAAAAGTATCCTTCTTTGACATTCTCAGTACCTAAACTATTTATTGTACCTGCAATCCTTTCATTGATATATTGTTAAACTCCGTTCGTTCCGGTCGTCTCTTCTTAGAAACCGAAGAGACCCCGTATGAACTTACTGAGCTTTGTTCGCTCACCCTTTCATATTCTTTCCCCTCCCAGGTAATAAATGATTGGAGTAGATGGCTGCATATTGATGGATTAGCGGCCTTTGGACTTCAAATAATTATTTTAGAACATTAAGTATCTTGAGCTAGTGGTTTGTACTAGCCGTAGAGATTGTGACCGTTTTCAGCATTTAAGTTTATTTCAAATAGTGGTTAGTATTTTGAATTATGGTTTTAGTAGCCGTTGGAGGCTATTCTATTATTAAATTAAGTATTATTAATATGTATGAAAATTGGGGTCGTTACAGTTGAGGCCTTGGGCCATAACCGTATGTCTCATACTGAGGAAGCGGAGTTAAATCGAGTGAATACTGCATAAATTGAGTATGAGGTACAGCAAGAGTGGATGGATCGTGTCCATGGTTATGTTGGAAATACTGAGCTCACGGTGCCAATTGATTGGAACCAAACAAATTCTGAGTGAAAGGAGCGGAAGAACCAAAGAGATAATGAGCAAACGGAGCTTGAGACACTGGAGCGCCTTGAGTCACTGTAAGATGAAACAAGGGACGAGGAGCATCGAGCCTTTTCGGATTCCCATATGAATGAGGAGTAGGAACTCGGTGGTAGTTCTAAGCATTGGCATTGTCTTGGGCAGGATTTTCATCATCCTCAGACATCTCAATGAAGGTTCCATTGGGCTGGAGAATTATGGCGACCCCTCGGCAACGCATGGACTGTATGAAACCAAACTTGCTGATCTTACTGACTCTTTCTAGCATCTTCTAAAGCTTGGAGCGGCTCTTCCCTAGTCTGAAGATTCTCATTGGTTGGAGTAGCATTTCCCCTACTGTTTTCTGCTGAGTTGGCCATCCCAAAAAACTGAGTAGAAGATACTGACGAAACTTAAGAGGTATCTGATTCTGTAACTGCAATACTGATGAAACGGTGACCTGGAATTCTGGAATTCTGACCCACACCTTGCTCATTGCGGAAAAGGGAAGTATTGTTTAGACTCTGGGCAAACTCAGGAAATGTGTTTGGCTAAAGGCTCGAGCTCATGCAACATGCAGTTATTTTTATTAGTTGTGCAAGTTTACTTAGAATGCATTTTAATATCCTAGATGGTTGGAAAATATTGCTCTTTTTTCGCAACTACTCTAGATCATGGATCAGTGGAGTCCAACACTACATCTATAGACCCCTTGTTTTCCACTTGTACTGACTCTCCCAAGGACGAACAATCCCGGGCAAGGGTCCTATAGGGCAAGCGGATTCCATCGATCAAAAAGAAAATGGACCTAAGGCCTAGTGTGTCATAGAAGCGTTTAATGCATACACAATGCAGATTATAGTCAAATTCAATGCGAGAAGTCAAGATCTGGTAAAAATGCCTAACAAAATTTTGATATGACCCCTCCTTAGCTTGCTTTCGTAAGGGATCTTGACCTATGCATTGACTCGAGAATAATTGACATGGATTGTGCATGAAAGGCTTGATAACATGACATCACATTGAACGTTTGATGTATACACGATGTGAATTATAGTCAAAGTCAACGCGAGAAATCAAGATCTAGTCAAAATGACTTACAAAATTTCGCAAGGGATCTTGACCTCGTCATTGACCTTGGGAATAATTGGCATGGACTATACATTAAAGGCTTTATGAGATGGGATAGACCAAAAACCAACCAAGTCGCGGTAAAAACGTGTGACACGGACTGTGCATGGTTAACACTGTCGAAATGGGATGGCGGGATGGCCCAGTGTGCACAAAAGAGGTGTAGGAAGACCTTCGAACTGCATCTGAAATAATCTCGGGTTAGGGTTGTAGTGTGTAAGTGTACATGAAAAGGGTGCGAGTAGTGTGAGGTATCTATGTTCCTTTTTTACTTAAAACATAGATTTTCAAAATGCGTTTTAAAAGGATGCCAAAAGGAATTTACAATGCTCCAAGTACACACAAATTTGGGCTGCAAAACCAACACATCAGATCCTGAATCAAAATCACCAAACTGCACAAAATTTTGCTGTAATGTCATAGCACCACACTGAATAACATTCTGGTGGAACATCCTAAAGGTGCCGCACGACCAAAGCATGCACTTCCCAAAGGGGCCGCACAGTTTCACCTTGGTGTTTTCCAGATTCCAAACATCAACTTATTTTAGGAAATTAACCCCAATTTGGACCAAATCAAACATCACAATGTGTACCTACAATTGATCATAACACAAACAAGCCGAGATGGCACCAGGAGAAGTATTTTTGACAAAAACACACACAAAAGCATACAAAGAAAAAGAGGGAACGGAACTTTGACCCACGAAATGCTCTGAAACATCTAAAAATAAGTTTGAAAACAATAGTCCCCAGCCGAGTCACCACTGAAAGTGCCCCGATCCAATGTATCAATCGCATGTGTGGTTTGGAAATATTTTAATAAAAGTGGAACGGATGTCGTAGTAATATAAAAGAGAGTCGTCACGCTGTTTTGTAAGCCAAAACATTGAAAAAGGCTATTTAATATGAGATATGAGTCTAAAGGTCACTTTACACCTCGAGAAGAATATCAAGAGCTCACTCGAAATGCCTCGTATCTATGAGTCTTCCAAATCAAAATGTGTGTGTGTGTCTGTGTGTGTTTTAAGTCAAAATAAGCAAATAAAGGTTTTGGGAAAACAAGTGCATTTTGTAAATCAGTTTTGAGACAAAAAATTACAGAAATATTGGTTTAATAGACAAAGTAGAGAAATTTGTACAAACTGGTCATAGGTTGTCCATGGTCCCAAAGGAGCTGCACTGACCGTATATGCACCTCCCAATGGAGCCGCACAATTTCTTATGCCTCTCGGTCAGATTTACAAGAAGAACAGAGCAGAAACTAGAATTTAAAACATAACAAAAATTAAATCTGGACAAACATAAAATGGAACGAATTACATCAATCTAATAGCTTTTCCCTAAACACAACTAACATTTTCTAAGGGATACCTTGGTTGTGTGTTTTTCATGGGGCAAGAGAACTAAAAAAATTCCTATGTAAACATGATAATTAGAACATTGAAATTGATAGCAAATACAAAGATTTATGCTAAGCAATTGACATTCAATAGTTTGAGAGAATCACATCAATTCCATGGATCATCCCTCAAACATACTTCAATCACCAAGTTATTGGTTGTATGTATGCTCTCCTAGGGAGAGGATCCACTTGATATCACTTGTGATCTTCCAAAATAGAGAATCAATAACAAGTATCGAACAAATAAGAAATAAGTAATAGACTAGAATATTTAATCAAACATCATAAATAGCATGGCATGATCAAGATAATAGATTAAAGCAACTACATTAGATTGAGTATAAATGATAGAAGGAGAGTTTACCAATAACCTGTTGATCAAACGTTCACTTCTATCTTCATAGTTTTGGTAGCTTGAGCTAAGTATTTATCCAAATGTATACATGAGACTTGATTCGGGGTAGGAAAGAGAATGTGTTTGTGTAAATGTGTAGGAGAGAGAAAGTCTGATTTGATTTAGGCAGAGTTTCCCCAAGGTTGCTAAAAGATCTTCCATAATGGTTAGATAAAGGTTCTATTTATAGACACTAACAGGTGGTAAAAGGGGTCGCACGGCCAGATCTTACAAAGGCAAAAGGGGCCGCACAGACAGCTTAGTTAAATCGCCTCAATTCTTTCTATAAGCTGTTACAGCTGTCAGGATAAGATCTTCAGGTATCGTAGAAAGGTCTTTTTGAAGTTTATTACGTCAGAAAAGTCCTTCCTCACTTCAAATGATAAAATAAATGTCCAAAAATCCTTAAAACTTGTTGTTATCATCATAGTTGTCAATCCCGGTCCGTACCGGCTGGTACGTACCGTTACGGTCAAAAATCTGTGCGGAACATGTAATGCATCGTCCCATTTGACTATAATCATAAATTTTATTTTATTAAATTTATGTGAAATATATTTTTATTTGAATATGAAAAAAATATGTTAAATAATTGTCAAATGTGTCAATATATTATAAATGATTTAAAATAAAATAAAAAGTACGTTAAACCCAGTACGGTACACCGGTATATTTCGTTACCAGTACGTACCATTCCAGTGAGCAAACCGGTGCACTTGCCAGTACGGGATTGACAACTATGGTTATCATTGAGCAGTTATCGAAAGTCCTTTTTGTACATTTTCGATGAAGCGCGATCCAGATTAGGGTATTTACAAGTGGCTCAGTAAAGATGGGGAGGAGAGAACATGAGTTTTTGAGTTAATATTTTAAAATATTACATTTTAGCCCTTGTGCTTTATTGAAAAAAAGTTGCATAACTTATTATTTTATTCTTACCCCTTAATACATGTATCACTCTGTATTTAATGTAGCCCATAATTGATGGATGAATAGTAGAAATGTAAATTTAATTAAACTACTAGGGCAGACAATACATTTTTTTTTAAAAGCTTGTTACTTCCAATTGCAACATAAATGTAATGTTGGCAATCTAGTTGCTAAAAATAAAATGTCGAGAACCAAATTGAAATGTATGTAAATGCAAGGTGATAAAAGTCACAAAATTAAATGTTTATTTCGTCAAGCATCAACGTTAACGCATTGATACACAATGTATGGTTTTCTTTTATTCAACTAATGATAAATCTTGACTTTAGTTGTAATAACCATCCCATATTTCTTTTAACAATCAAGCATCAATATTGATACTTGATCATTAAGAGGAATATGGGGTGGTTGTTACAATTAAAATCAAAGTCCACCCTTAGTTTGAAATAGTTGCATAAAAGAAAATCAATAAGCAACAAGCATTAATTTCTTGATGTTATCAAACACAACCTAACTCTTAGCTCTCTGAACAAAATAAATTTGAACTTATATTGGACATAGTCGGATATTCATGCTTTTATTGAATGAGTGTATGCCCAATTATAGTTGTCTTTCTACTCAAAATCCAAAAATGGACCGAGCACAAATCAACAGTTCATACGATCTGATGTTAAGCCAACAACTTCTAATGAATAAAACTTATACCTACTAGTCTGTAGGTGTAATCCAAAAATATGACGTATGAAATGCACATAACACTTCAATGCTCCCTAGATGAGGTAAGAAAATATCAATGACTATCTTTGTCCATACGTATTGTCGATAAAGAAACAAATATCCATGCTCTTCCGATTTTCATAAAAGTTGTTCCATCTGTGATCAATCCTCTAATTAATTATCTAGTCTACCCTTTCAACCAACCGAAATTGACACCCAATTTCACTATACCTTCTAAGTTTCTCTCCCTAATTTTGTTCAATAGTTTGATCTTCATTCATTTCGCCTGGTGTTTTCAGAGCAATCTTCTTATCATTGTAATAACGCGAGTAGCAAACCTTATAAAGTTGGTAACACATTATAAATAACAAGGTATTTTGTGGGAAATAATCTCTCTGAATGTGATTGAAGACCTTCTGAACGTTCTTTTCATGGTTGTCTCCTTCTTCCTAAGAATCAAATTATTGGGTGTCGTTAGATGTTATTTGATATCTAAAAGTCAGGCAACACACACATACAATAATGCTCACACACATCGGACAATGGAGACCAATACGTTCGACAAAGACTGTAATTCCATTGCAACAAGAATTTAGTGGTGGAATCAACCATGGAGAAGCCATTAGCAGCTTGTCTTGCATGATGAGGGGTGAAATCAAATAAGGGGTGCTTGCAACCTGAAAAGAGCAACCGTTAGCGCAGATAGTGTGATGGAGGAGGCACAATGAGAAAGGAGGGATGGCAGAATATTTTGGAGAAAGCAATGATTAGAGATGGGTGGGTTTTAATTAGTCATACAAGGTAGTTCGAGGACTTAGAATTATTTATAATTTTTTGGGGACTTTTTAAGATTATAATCTTGTCGCATGGATCCGAACGGATAATTGAAATGTGCATGTCTTCATTAAGCATTGGAGACTTATTAATTGGGGGAGTAAATGGAAGAGAATTGTTATTCGCCCCTGCACAATTACTTAATACCCCCGAACTACTAAGTTTATCGAGAAAAATTAAGAATACACACTCATTATTACTATTCTACCCTTTTAAACCCCTAAATAAACACCCACCTAAACTATCAAAATACACCCACACATACCCCCCTACACACACACCCACTTACACGTGCAAACACAAAATCTCTGAAACTTTTGCCTGAGATTCTTAAAGATTGTTTGCGCTAAACTCCAAAACGTGTAGAAGATCATAGAGAGCAGATATCACCCCAAAAACTGGCAGAAATTTCACTTTTCATACTCCATCTTACAAACAATAGCAGGCCCCCTCAGAGCTCTTTTTGAGGTTGCTCATCTGATAGCATGGCCATAAACATTTTATTTCTCTTATTTAGTCATTACTATGCAAATATTAATCCACAAGAACCTGAAAGAAAATACAAGACAAGATCAGTCAAGGAATAGCCCATTGGGAGATATCATATTAAGAACACCCGTAGAAGTTAAAAAGGTAAGGATTGACAATAATGAAGTTCTATTTTTTTGATCGTTTCCTCCTTCCTTTCATATGATGGGGAAGGGTAACCATGAGAGAGGCTTGTTGAATGAGAATCACCAAAGAAAACGAATGGGAATCATAAAGTAAAACAAAAGTACAATAAATACAATTTGAATCATCCAAAAGGAAAATGCAAGTGAAAGTGAATTGTCTTTTCAATGCAACTAATTGAACAGCATTGTAGCTTGTTCTTGGATCACCAAGAAGTTCAACACATTTCTAAACCATCCTATATCACTGTTACTTAAGACCAATCCCACCTACTTTTTCTAAACCCTGCTAGAACAGAGATAACGAAGACACCACAAACTTGTAGAAAACAAATGGATCTAAGGCAAAACCACAGCTTGCGAACAGAGAAATGTAGATAAAGAAAAGATAGAAGAATATTTTGCAGAAGAGAGAGCGGAGGCAACCATGGAAGAAGAGAGTGAGGGGGCGAGATCAACCATGGCGACAGAAGAGAGAAGGGCGACGAAGTTTGTAGCAGAAAGAGGGATGTTTAGGGGGAAGTGACGCTGGAGAGGGGGGAGAGAGAGAGAGTGACGCTGGAGAGGGAGTAAAGAGAGATCTAGAAGAAGAGTATGGAATACAAAAGGACTCGGCAAATTCGAGAACATGCAGAATGTCAAAATACCACTCTAAGGCATTATAATTACACATATGACTGGATATCAAATTACTTGTCTACCCTTATTTTGAGCGGGAAAATGGTTCTCTTACTTAGCTCAT
This sequence comes from Adenophora triphylla var. japonica, assembly GCA_022495995.1. Lineage (NCBI taxonomy): Eukaryota > Viridiplantae > Streptophyta > Magnoliopsida > Asterales > Campanulaceae > Adenophora > Adenophora triphylla. The sequence goes on from JAFEMH010000699.1 coordinate 98,683, forward strand.
TATATAGTAATAGATGTATGGTTTTCTTTTGTTCAACTAATGATAAATCTTGACTTTTGTTGTAATAACCATCCCATATTTCTTTTAACAATCAAGCATCAATATTTATACTTGATCATTAAGAGGAAAATGGGGTGGTTGTTACAATTAAAATCAAAGTCCACCCTTAGTTTAAAATAGTTGCATAAAAGAAAATCAATAAGCAACAAGCATTAATTTCTTGATGTTATCAAACACAACCTAACTCTTAGATATCTGAACAAAATAAATTTGAACTTATATTGGACATAGTCGGATATTCATGCTTTTATTGAATGAGTGTATGCCCAATTATAGTTGTCTTTCTACTCAAAATCCAAAAATGGATCGAGCACAAATTAAAAGTTCATATGATCTGATGTTAAGCCAATAAATTCTAATGAATAAAACTTATACCTACTAGTCTGTAGGTGTATACCAAAAATATGACGTATGAAATGAACATACCCAGATGAGGTAAGAAAATATCGATGACTATCTTTGTCCATACGTATTGCCGATAAAGAAACAAATATCCATGCTCTTATGATTTTCATAAAAGTTGTTCCATCTGTGATCAATCCTCTAATTAATTGACTAGTCTACCCTTTCAACCAACCAAAATTGACACCCAGTTTCTCTATACCTTCTAAGTTTCTCTCCCTAATTTTGTTCAATAGTTTGATCTTCATTCATTTTGCCTGGTGTTTTCAAAGCAATCTTCTTCTCATTGTAATAACGCGAGTAGCAAACCTTATAAAGTTGGTAACACATTATAAATAACAAGGTATTTTGTGGGAAATAATCTCTCTGAATGTGATTGAAGATTTTCTGAACGTTCTTTTCATGGTTGTCTCCTTCATCCTAAGAATCAAATTATTGAGTGTCGTTAGATGTTATTGGATATCTAAAAGTCAGGGAACACACACATATAATAATGCTCACACACATCGGACAATGGAGACCAATACGTTCGACAAAGACTGTAATTCCATTGCAACAACAATTTAGTGGTGGAATCAACCATGGAGAAGCCATTAGCAGGTTGTCTTGCATGATGAGGGATGAAATCGAATAAGGGGTGCTTGCAACCAGTAAAGAGCAACCGTTAGCACGGATAGTGTGGTGGAGGAGGCACAATGAGAAAGGAGGGATGGCAGAATATTTTGGAGAAAGTAATGATTAGAGATGGGTGGGTTTTAATTAGTCATACTAGGTAGTTCGGGGACTTAGAATTATTTATAATTTTTTGGGGACTTTTTAAGATTATAATATTGCCACAAGGATCCGAAGGGATAATTGAAAAGTGCATGTCTTCATTAAGCATTGGAGACTTATTAATTAGGGGAGTAAATGGAAGAGAATTGTTATTCGCCCCTGCACAATTACTTAATACCCACGAACTACTAAGTTTATCGATAAAAATTAAGAATACACACTCATTATTACTATTCTACCCTTTTAAACCCCTAAATAAACACCCACCTAAACTATCAAAATACACCCACACACACCCCCCCACACACACCGACTTACATGTGCAAACACAAAATCTCTGAAACTTTTGCCTGAGATTCTTAAAGATTGTTTGCGCTAAACTCCAAAACGTGTAGAAGCTCATAGAGTGCAGATATCACCCCAAAAACTGGCAGAAATTTCACTTTTCATACTCCATCTTACAAATAACAGCAGGCCCCCTCAGAGCTCTTTTTGAGGTTGCTCATCTGATTGCATGGCGATAAAAAATTTATTTCTCTTATTTAGTCATCTCTATGCAAATATTAATCCACAAGAACCTGGAAGGAAATACAAGACAAGATCAGTCAAGGAATAGCCCACTGGGAGATATCATATTAAGAACACCCGTAGAAGCTGAAAAGGTAAGGACTGACAATAATGAAGTTCTAGTTTTTTGATCGTTTCCTCTTTCCTTTCATATGATGGGGAAGGGTAACCATGAGAGAGGCTTGTTGAATGAGAATCACCAAAGAAAATGAATGTGAATCATAAAGTAAAACAAAAGTACAAAAAATACAATTTGAATCATCCAAAAGGAAAATGCAAGTGAAAGTGAATTGTCTTTTCAATGCAACTTATTGAACAACATTGTAGCTTGTTCTTAGATCACCAAGAAGTTCAATACATTTCTAAACCATCCTATATCACTGTTACTTAAGACCAATCCCACCTACTTTTTTTAAACCCTGCTAGAACATAGATAACTAAGACACCACAAACTTGTAGAAAACAAATGGATCTAAGGCAAAACCACAGCTTGTGAATAGAAAAATGTTGATAAAGAAAAGATAGAAGAATATTTTGCAGAAGAGAGAAGAGAGAGCGGCGGCAACCATGGAAGAAGAGAGTGAGGGGGCGAGATCAACCATGGCGACAAAAGAGAGTAGGGCGACGAAGTTTGTAGCAGAAAGAGGGATGTTTCGAGAGAAGTGATGCTGGAGAGGGGGGAGAGAGAGAGTGACGCTGGAGAGGTAGTAGAGAGAGATCGAGTAGAAGAGTATGGAATACAAAAGGACTCGGCAAATTCGAGAACATGCAGAATGTCAAAATACCACTCTAAGGCATTATAATTACACATATGACTGGATATGAAATTACTTGTTTGCCCTTATTTTGAGCGGGAAAATGGTTCTCTTACTTAGCTCATTATATAGTTATAGATGTATGGTTTTCTTTTGTTTAACTAATGATAAATCTTGACTTTAGTTGTAATAACCATCCCATATTTCTTTTAACAATCAAGCATCAATATTGATACTTGATCATTAAGTGGAAGATGGGGTGGTTGTTACAATTAAAATCAAAGTCCACCCATAGTTTGAAATAGTTGCATAAAAGAAAATCAATAAGCAACAAGCATTAATTTCTTGATGTTATCAAACACAACCTAACTCTTAGCTCTCTAAACAAAATAAATTTGAATTTATATTGGACTTAGTCAGATATTCATGCTTTTATTGAATGAGTGTATGCCCAATTATAGTTGTCTTTCTACTCAAAATCCAAAAATGGATCGAGCACAAATCAAAAGTTCATATGATCGGTTGTTAAGCCAACAACTTCTAATGAATAAAACTTATACCCACTAGTCTGAAGGTGTAATCCAAAAATATGACGTATGAAATGCACATAACACTTCAATGCTCCCCAGATGAGGTAAGAAAATATCGATGACTATCTTTGTCCATACGTATTGCCGATAAAGAAACAATTATCCATGCTCTTCTGATTTTCATAAAAGTTGTTCCATCTGTGATGAATCCTCTAATTAATTGACTAGTCTACCCTTTCAACCAACCGAAATTGACACCCAGTTTCTCTATACCTTCTAAGTTTCTCTCCCTAATTTTGTTCAATAGTTTGATCTTCATTCATTTCGCCTGGTGTTTTCAGAGCAATCTTCTTCTCATTGTAATAACGCGAGTAGCAAACCTTATAAAGTTGGTAACACATTATAAATAACAAGGTATTTTGTGGGATATAATCTCTCTGAATGTGATTGAAGACCTTCTGAATGTTCTTTTCATGGTTGTCTCCTTCTTCCTAAGAATCAAATTATTGGGTTTTGTTAGATGTTATTGGATATCCAAAAGTCAGGCAACACACACATACAATAATGCTCACACACATCGGACAATGGAGACCAATACGTTCTACAAAGACTGTAATTCCATTGCAACAACAATTTAGTGGTGGAATCAACCATGGAGAAGCCATTAGCAGCTTGTCTTGCATGATGTGGGGTGAAATCAAATAAGGGGTGCTTGAAACCATAAAAGAGCATCCGTTAGCGTGGATAGTGTGGTGGAGGAGGCACAATGAGAAAGGAGGGATGGCAGAATATTTTGGAGAAAGCAATGATTAGAGATGGGTGGATTTTAATTAGTCATACAAGGTAGTTCGGGGACTTAGAATTATTTATAATTTTTGGGGACTTTTTAAGATTATAATATTGTCGCATGGATCCGAACGGATAATTGAAAGGTGCATGTCTTCATTAAGCATTGGAGACTTATTAATTAGGGGAGTAAATGGAAGAGAATTGTTATTCGCCCCTGCACAATTACTTAATACCCTCGAACTGCTAAGTTTACCGATAAAAATTAAGAATACACACTCACTATTACTATTCTACCCTTTTAAACCCCTAAATAAACACCCACCTAAACTATCAAAATACACCCACATACCCCCCCCCCACACACACACCCACTTACACGTGCAAACACAAAATCTCTGAAACTTTTGCCTGAGATTCTTAAAGATTGTTTGCGCTAAACTCCAAAACGTGTAGAAGCTCATAGAGAGCAGATATCCCCCAAAAAATTGGCAGAAATTTCACTTTTCATACTCCATCTTACAAACAACAGCAGGCCCCCTCAGAGCTCTTTTTGAGGTTGCTCATCTGATAGCATGGCCATAAACATTTTATTTCTCTTATTTAGTCATCACTATGCAAATATTAATCCACAAGAACCTGAAAGGAAATACAAGACAAGATCAGTCAAGGAATAGCCCACTGGGAGATATCATATTAAGAACACCCGTAGAAGCTGAAAAGGTAAGGACTAACAATAATGAAGTTCTAGTTTTTTTATCGTTTCCTCTTTCCTTTCATATGATGGGGAAGGGTAAGCTTGAGAGAGGCTTGTTTAATGAGAATCACCAAAGAAAACGAATGGGAATCATATAGTAAAACAAAAGTACAATAAATACAATTTGAATCATCCAAAAGGAAAATGCAAGTGAAAGTGAATTGTCTTTTCAATGCAACTTATTGAACATCATTGTAGCTTGTTCTTGGATCACCAAGAAGTTCAACACATTTCTAAACCATCCTATATCACTGTTACTTAAGACCAATCCCACCTACTTTTTCTAAACCCTGCTAGAACAGAGATAACTAAGACACCACAAACTTGTAGAAAACAAATAGATCTAAGGCAAAACCACAGCTTGCGAACAGAGAAATGTTGATAAAGAAAAGTTAGAAGAATATTTTGCAGAAGAGAGAAGAGAGAGCGGCGGCAACCATGGAAGAAGAGAGTGAGGGGGCGAGTTCAACCATGGCGACAAAAGAGAGAAGGGCGACGAAGTTTGTAGCAGAAAGAGGGATGTTTCGGGGGAAGAGACGCTGGAGAGGGGGGAGAGAGAGAGTGACGCTGGAGAGGGAGTAGAGAGAGATCAAGAAGAAGAGTATGGAATACAAAAGGACTCGTCAAATTCGAGAACATGCAGAATATCCAAAATACCATTCTAAGGCATTATAATTACACATATGATTGGATATGAAATTACTTGTCTACCCTTATTTTGAGCGGGAAAATGGTTCTCTTACTTGGCTCATTATATAATTCTAGATGTATGGTTTTCTTTTGTTCAACTAATGATAAATCTTGACTTTAGTTGTAATAACCATCCCATATTTCTTTTAACAATCAAGCATCAATATTGATGCTTGATCATTAAGAGGAAGATGGGGTGGTTGTTACAATTAAAATCAAAGTCCACCCTTAGTTTGAAATAGTTGCATAAAAGAAAATAAATAAGCAACAAGCATTAACTTCTTGATGTTATCAAACACAACCTAACTCTTAGCTCTCTGAACAAAATAAATTTGAACTTATATTGGACATAGTCGGATATTCATGCTTTTATTGAATGAGTGTATGCCCAATTATAGTTGTCTTTCTACTCAAAATCCAAAAATGGATCGAGCACAAATCAAAAGTTCATATGATCTGTTGTTAAGCCAACAACTTCTAATGAATAAAACTTATACCTACCAGTCTGTAGGTGTAATCCAAAAATATGACGTATGAAATGCACATAACACTTCAATGCTCCCCAGATGAGGTAAGAAAATATCGATGACTATCTTTGTCCATACGTATTACCGATAAAGAAACAAATATACATGCTCTTCCGATTTTCATAAAAGTTGTTCCATCTGTGATCAATCCTCTAGTTAATTGACTAGTCTACCCTTTCAACCAACCGAAATTGACACCCAGTTTCTCTATACCTTCTAAGTTTCTCTCCCTAATTTTGTTCAATAGTTTGATCTTCATTCATTTCGCCTGGTGTTTTTAGAGCAATCTTCTTATCATTGTAATAACGAGAGTAGTAAACCTTATAAAGTTGGTAACACATTATAAATAACAAGATATTTTGTGGGAAATAATCTCTCTAAATGTGATTGAAGACCTTTTGAACGTTCTTTTCATGGTTGTCTCCTTCTTCCTAAGAATCAAATTATTGGGTGTCGTTAGATGTTATTCGATATCTAAAAGTCAGGCAACACACACATACAATAATGCTCACACACATCGGACAATGGAGACCAATACGTTCGACAAAGACTGTAATTCCATTGCAACAACAATTTAGTGGTGGAATCAACCATAGAGAAGCCATTAGCAGCTTGTCTTGCATGATGAGGGGTGAAATCGAATAAGGGGTGCTTGCAACCAGAAAAGAGCAACCGTTAGCACGGATAGTGTGGTGGAGGAGGCACAATGAGAAAGGAGGGATGGCAGAATATTACGGAGAAAGCAACGATTAGAGATGGGTGGGTTTTAATTAGTCATACAAGGTAGTTCGGGGACTTAGAATTGTTTATAATTTTTTGGGGACTTTTTAAGATTATAATCTTGCCGCATGGATCCGAACGGATAATTGAAAAGTGCATGTCTTCATTAAGCATTGGAGACTTATTAATTAGGGGGGTAAATGGAAGTGAATTGTTATTCGCCCCTGCACAATTACTTAATACCCCCGAACTACTAAGTTTACCGATAAAAATTAAGAATACACACTCATTATTACTATTCTACCCTTTTAAACCCCTAAATAAACACCCACCTAAACTATCAAAATACACCCACACCTCCCCCACACACACCCACTTACACGTGCAAACACAAAATCTCTAAAACTTTTGCCTGAGATTCTTAAAGATTGTTTGCGCTAAACTCCAAAACGTGTAGAAGCTCATAGAGAGCAGATATCACCCCAAAAACTGGCAGAAAATTCACTTTTCATACTCCATCTTTCAAACAACAGCAGACCCCCTCAGAGCTCTTTTTGAGGTTGCTCATCTGATAGCATGGCCATAAACATTTGATTTCTCTTATTTAGTCATCACTATGAAAATATAAATCCACAAGAACCTTAAAGGAAATACAAGACAAGATCAGTCAAGGAGTAGCCCACTGGGAGATATCATATTAAGAACACCCGTAGAAGCTTAAAAGGTAAGGACTGACAATAATGAAGTTCTAGTTTTTTGATCGTTTCCTCTTTCCTTTCATATGATGGGGAAGGGTAACCATGAGAGATGCTTGTTGAATGAGAATCGCCAAAGAAAACGAATGGGAATCTTAAAGTAAAACAAAATTACAATAAATACAATTTTAATCATCCAAAAGGAAAATGCAAGTGAAAGTGAATTGTCTTTTCAATGCAACTTATTGAACAACATTGTAGCTTGTTCTTGGATCACCAAGAAGTTCAACACATTTCTAAACCATCCTATATCACTGTTACTTAAGACCAATCCCACCTACTTTTTCTAAACCCTGCTAGAACAGAGATAACTAAGACACCACAAACTTGAAGAAAACAAATGGATCTAAGACAAAACTACAGCTTGCAAACAGAGAAATGTAGATAAAGAAAGATAGAAGAATATTTTGCAGACGAGAAAAGAGAGAGCGGCGGCAACCATGGAAGAAGAGAGTGAGGGGCGAGATCAACCATGGCGACAGAAGAGAGAAGGGCAATGAAGTTTGTTGCAGAAAGAGGAATGTTTCCGGGGAAGTGACATTGGAGAGGGGGGGAGAGAGAGAGTGATGCTAGAGAGGGAGTAGAGAGAGATCGAGAAGAAGTGTATGGAATAGATAAGGAATCAGCAAATTTGAGAACATGCAGAATATCAAAATGCCACTCTAAGGCATTATAATTACACATATGACTGGATATGAAATTACTTGTCTACCCTTATTTTGAGCGAGAAAATGGTTCTCTTACTTGGCTCATTATATAGTTATAGATGTATGGTTTTCTTTTGTTCAACTAATGATAAATCTTGACTTTAGTTGTAATAACCATCCCATATTTCTTTTAACAATCAAGCATCAATATTGATACTTGATCATTAAGAGGAAGATGGGGTGGTTGTTACAATTAAAATCAAAGTCCACCCTTAGTTTGAAATAGTTGCATAAAAGAAAATCAATAAGCAACAAGCATTAATTTCTTGATGTTATCAAATACAACCTAACTCTTAGCTCTCTGAACAAAATAAATTTGAACTTATTGAATGAGTGTATGCCCAATTATAGTTGTCTTTCTACTCAAAATCCAAAAATGGATCGACCACAAATCAAAAGTTCATATGATCTGATGTTAAGCCAACAACTTCTAATGAATAAAACTTATACCTACTAGTCTGTAGGTGTAATCCAAAAATATGACGTATGAAATGTTGGGTTTTATGGGTCCATGCGCAGCGGAATTAAGCATTAAAACATAAAACCCAAGAAGCCCTAGGATCCGTTCTATACAATTAATTTAAATTCCTATGAGATAGAATTAAACCAACCTTGAAACGCTTTCCGGTCTTGAGCTATCGAACGATTTTGATTATGTGATATCGAATCACAAACTTCGTTCTTCAACTTGCTTGAACTCTAGGCCTTGATCGATGAACGAGCGAAGACCCTCTTTTGGTATCCACACCTTTGTATGAATCCAAGAACAACTTCTTGATGATTGCTAGATCTAAACCTTGAAGAATATTGAGAGTATTTAATTATGAATTTTGCTTGAAAAATTTCGGCTGACCTTTTAGGTCTGACAGAACCCTTGTATTTATACTACAATAGTAGGAATACCTCTCCTAATCGTATTAGGAGAGACATGCTGTCAAACCGCGTACTGGCCTATTATGTCGCGCGGTATATTAAGCCATTGGCTTAATATGTCGCGTGACATATATAGCCAGATACTGATACTCTCAATCAATCTTCCTCCGGTTTAACCAATTCATTCTAGTTATGTGTGACCCAATAGGATTACATTATGTTGGCAATGAGTTCGATCATATCGAACCTCATAAGACATAAGCGGACTCTAGCAAGCCATTATGTCTACCCAAATAATGTAACGTAAGAGTTCACGTTTCCAACGGTGTACTTCCATTTCTCCCTTTGTCTCACGATGTTATATTGAACACAAGTCATGGTCATTGTCAACTTGTCTATGTTCAATGCTTTCTCGATTCCTTGAGTATAATGATAATTCCAATCATATTGGGGTACGGCCATACACTTTCATCATTATCATTCATCGAGGGGCCCAAGCAAAACATCTCTCTTTCGAGGGACAAATTCCATCTTGACTTATCATCATTCCCATCATGAATCCGATTATGCCAAAGATAGCCTTTATGGATATCGTGTTAAGATATCGTTTGACTAAAATCAAACATGACTTTTCATCATATGTAAGGTCATGATAATCTCATGTCTAGGGACTAAATGAAGTAACCTTATGAGATTTACTTATGACACTTGACCATGTCATAAATCTCATGCGGGTCATGTCCAGTCACTTGTTCTCTAACAAGTACTCATAATTTCAATGTGCATCTCTATGCATATAATCATCACATGATTATCCATTGACAATTATACTAATTATTCTCTTAATAATTAGGGACGCAGATTATTATTAACAAATATACAAAACATATAATAATCAATTGATAAACATCTCATATAATAATAAATAATGTCAACACATAAGTCTATGAATCATAGGCCTAGGGCATAACACCAACAGTCTCCCACTTGCACTAGGCCCAATCTACCATGTATCGAATACCCATGGACCTAACATGACCATCATGTTTAGCTTGCGAGAGAGCCTTAGTTAGTGGGTCCGCCACGTTGTCATCGTGTCTACTCGCATATCTTAACGTCTTCCCTTTCACATATCTCACGGATAATGTGGAAACGTCGAAGTATGTGTTTGGATCTCTGGTGTGATCTTGGTTCCTTTGCTTGTGCAATGGCACCATTGTTATCACAGTAAAGTTCAATAGGGTCTCTGATGCTTGGAATGACTTCCAAATCACTAATGAACTTCTTGATCCAAACTGCTTCCTTAGCTGCATCGGATGCCGCTATGTACTCAGCTTCGGTTGTAGAATCAGCGACGGTACTTTGCTTGGAACTTTTCCAACTCACAGTTCCTCCATTAAGCGTAAACAAAAATCCAGATTGCGATCTGAAATCATCTTTGTCGGTTTGGAAGCTAGCATCTGTGTAGCCTTTTACTACAAGATCTTCTTCCATTCCTCCAAAGACCAAGAATGCATCCTTAGTTCTTCGTAAGTACTTAAGGATATTCTTGACTGCTATCCATTGTGGTTCACCGGGATCCGATTGGTACCTACTCGTCATGCTTAGAGCACACGAGACATCGGGTCTAGTACATAACATAGCATACATGATAGACCCAATTGCCGAAGCATATGGAATACCATTCATTCTCTTTCGCTCATTATTAGTCTTAGGACTTTGATTCTTGCTAAGAGATATACCATGCAACATTGGCAAATTCCCTCTTTTAGAATTTTCCATTTGGAATCTTCTAAGGACTTTGTCAATGTAAGTACTTTGACTTAAACCAATCATCCTCTTGGATCTATCTCTATAGATCTTGATACCAAGGATATATGCGGCTTCGCCCATATCTTTCATTGAAAAACACTTTCCTAACCAAGACTTAACAATGCAGTAGTGCGAAACGTCATTTCCAATGAGTAAGATATCGTCGACATACAACACTAAAAAGAGTGCTACGCTCCCACTAATTTTCTTGTACACACAAGGTTCATCTTCGTTCTTGATAAAGCCAAACTCCTTGATTGCTTCATCAAAACGTAGATTCCAACTCCTAGAAGCTTGCTTTAATCCATAAATGGATTTCTGCAACTTACACACCTTGTTAGAATTTTACTAACAAAACCTTCAGGTTGTATCATGTATACATCCTCAAGTAACTTCCCATTAAGGAAAGCTGTTTTGACATCCATTTGCCATATCTCATAGTCATAATATGCGGCTATGGCAAGTAAAATTCTAATAGACTTAAGCATAGCTACAGGCGAAAAGGTTTCATCATAGTCTATGCCATGAATCTGCCTATATCCCTTAGCTACTAGCCTAGCCTTATAGGTGTGCACCTTCCCATCCATGTCGGTCTTCTTCTTGAAGACCCATTTGCACCCTATGGTTTTTACACCTTCGGGTGGATCAATCAAGTTCCAAACTTGATTATCAGCCATGGATTGTAATTCGGACTTCATGGCCTCTTGCCATTTTTCCGAATCAGGAGCGGATATCGCTTCTTGATAGCAAGTGGGTTCATCGTTTTCGATTAACTCCACTTCATCACTTTCCGTAACGAGAAATCCATATCTCTCGGGTTCGGATCGTGACCTACCACTTCGGCGAAGAACTTGTGCATCTTGAACCGGTTCCACAACGGTTTGTGAACTTGGTTCAGTTTCTACCATTGGTTCAATGTTGTTTTCGGGTTCTCGAATTTCTTCGAGATCTATTTTACTCCCACTGGTTCCTTTGCGAAGAAACTCCTTTTCTAAGAAAGTACCATTTCGAGCAACAAACACTTTGTTCTCGTTTCGGTTGTAGAAATAGTATCCTTTGGTTTCCTTAGGATAACCCACGAAAACACATTTATCAGATTTAGGTGCTAGCTTGTCGGAAGTTAACTTCTTGACATATGCATCGCAACCCCAAATCTTCATGAAAGACAAACTAGGTTTTCTTCCATGCCACATCTCATATGGGGTCTTTTGAACCGATTTGGTAGGAACTCTGTTTATAGTGAAAGCAGCAGTTTCTAGTGCATGTCCCCAAAAGGATAAAGGAAGCTCAACTTGACTCATCATAGAACGAACCATGTCCAACAAAGTTCTATTCCTCCTTTCAGACACACCATTCCATTGTGGTGTTCCGGGTGGAGAGAGTTCTGAAATGATTCCACAACTCTTAAGATGACTGTCAAATTCTTGGCTCAAATATTCACCACCTCGATCGGATCGAAGTACCTTAATAGTTTTGCCAAGTTGATTTTGCACCTCATTTTGAAATATTCGAAATATCTCAAACGATTCACTCTTATGTTTCATTAGATAAACATATCCAAATCTACTATAATCATCAGTGAATGTTATGAAGTACCGAAATCCTCCCCTAGCATCGCTACTCATAGGCCCACATACATCGGTATGTATGAGTCCTAGTAAGTCGCCCGCCCTTTCACCGGTTTTGGTAAATGGGTCCTTGGTCATCTTGCCAAGTAAACAGGATTCGCATGTCTCATATGATTCATAATCATGTGAGTCCAAAAATCCATCTTTGTGGAGTTTAGAAATGCGTTTCTCGTTTATATGGCCAAGACGACAATGCCATAAGTAAGTGTGGTTTACATCATTGGGTTTAGATCTCTTATTAATGTTATAGACATTATTATTTTGACTTTCAACATCAAGAATATAAAGGCCATTGAATGAAACAGCAGTACAATAATGCATATCACTCTTGTAAATAGAAAATTTCTTATCACGTATAAGAAAATTAAAACCTTCATCATCCAAAGCTGAAATCGAAATAATATTCCTACTTAAAGCTGGAACGTAATAACAATTGTTCAAAACAAGTATTAGTCCACTAGGTAAAGTAACTTCATAAGTTCCTACGGCTAATGCAGCAACTCTTGCTCCATTCCCCACACGTAGGTCTACTTTGCCTTCCTTAAGCATCCTTCTGTTCTTTAGACCCTGCACATTTAGACAAATGTGAGTTCCACATCCGGTATCCAATACCCAAGAACTAGAAGTAGATAGGAATATATCTATAACAAAGATACCTGAAGTTGAAGCAACTCCTTTGCCCTTCTTCAGTGCTTCCTTGTATTTTGCGCAGTTTCTCCTCCAATGTCCAATCTCATTGCAATGGAAGCAGACTGCGTCCTCTTGGGACTTAGGCTTAGCCTCTTTAGGCTTGGAAGCCTCTTTGGGCTTGGCAACCTTTGCCTTAGGATTAGCAACCTTTGCTTTTCCTTTACCCTTGAACCCTTTCCCCTTATTAACCATTAGCACTTGGTCGGTTTTCTTCTCGACAATATTGGTTTCCGCAGTAGTCAACATTTGAACTAACTCGGAAAGGTTTCTATTCATTCCACCCATGTTATAGTGCATTATGAAATGACTAAAACTTTTAGGTAATGAATTCAATATTATGTCGGTAGCCAACTCTTGGCTAATTGGAAAACCGAGCCTTTCAAGATGCTCAATGTGGCCCTTTAACTTGAGCATGGGGACCAACAGCTTGTCCTTCACTCATCTTGCATGAGGTCAAGGCTGCAACTGTGTTGTACCTTTCTTGCCTAGCTTGAACTTGGAACATTTCCATCAGCCGATTGTTTAATTCGACTGTCCCCAAGTGCTCAAGATCCTTCTGAAGGTTCTTGCACATGGCGGAGAGCATAAGACAACCAACATCTGTAGAGTCACGCTTGTGCTTCAGATATTGTTCCCTTATTGCCCTAGCAGCATTGGCAGCAGGTTCAGGTGGAATAGGTTCATCGAGAACGTACAGTTTCTCCTCTTGTTTGAGAACAATTCTCAAACTACGGATCCAATCCATATAGTTTGTACCATTCTCTTCCAACTTTTCCTTCTCAAGGACAGATCGCAGTGAAAAGTGATTATTGTTTGATGCCATTTATTCTACAAAAAGATATACATAAAATATGAACACATATAAGTAAACATATTATATAATGCATTTAAATAAATGCTCCCACTAAATTATACACCTTCAAATGCAAATAAGCATAATATACATTTAATGGGCTAAGATCCAACTTTAATTCAATTTCAAGTTTGCTATGGCAAACCGCTCAAAATTAAATTAATTAGGTAGAAAACATCAATCATATCACATATATGACTCTTAGATCTTTTATGAGATTCATTCAAGACATCATATGTCTAGGCATATTTTAATCTCATCTTATGCCTTGGGTCCAAAACCATTTTGATAACCCAATTAAGTTCATTCATATTAAACTTATAGGAACCACCATTTCCTCATCTTGCTCGCATTCGAATAGAATCAAAGCACCTTGCTATGGCAAGCCTACCCAAAACTATCTGAATGGTCTCAAGTGTTTAATCATGAATTGGCATAAAGAACTTAAAAGTTAAATGAAGGTTCTTTAAAGGTAGATTATAAGCATATCAGAAAGATAGTCAAAATCATGCACCAGGTAAGTTCCCAGGAAGATAGGTGAGCCACAAGGACTTCTTAAGTACCAACTCTTCCTTAGGCAGAACTCTCCTAGACATGCATAATTTAGAAATCAACTCTGATTAGGCAACATAATCCCTACCTTTTATAAACAATCAGTTTCCTTTTAAATTTCGCGTATTTATGACTTGTTTCCATAAACAATCATAAGATCCAAAATTTACAATGTCTAAATCTAAACATATTAGGAAACTAAATATCATGTTTCAACTAAACATCTAATTAAAAAAAAAAATTCTTAGCATGTAAGAACAATTAAAACATGCATCGCAATAATTATTAAAATCACATTTTAATCAATTAATCATGCATATCAATGAATCAATCTAGCATGTCATTATAAACTCAATTTTATAACATCCAGATTTTCATATGAACATATCAGATTGTAAACACAATCACGGAATAGCGTAAAAATTGAACAAACCGATTACGCCCGCTTTGGCTTATTATGTCGCGTGACAACATCGCCCGAGGCTTGATATGTCGCGCGACCTAACAGCCGAATAACCTGAATTCCTCATGGCTCATCATGTCGCGCGACTAAAGTAGCCAAGTAACAGGATTTCCGTTCGAACCAATTCAGATTGCAACCGATTAAATCACATAAAACGACCTTTTTACAGATTTAATTCAGCATAATTCGAAAACGATTTTCACATTGTTTCACATAAACAATTAAAATTCTATCGCATACAAAACATGCAATAAGCATATAAACAATTTATATCTTAAATCTAGCATGTTAATTCAAACTTAATCATACGAACGGGGCTCTGATACCACTGTTGGGTTTTACGGGTCCATGCGCAGCGGAATTAAGCATTAAAACATAAAACCCAAGAAGCCCTAGGATCCGTTCTATACAATTAATTTAAATTCCTATGAGATAGAATTAAACCAACCTTGAAACGCTTTCCGGTCTTGAGCTATCGAACGATTTTGATTATGTGATATCGAATCACAAACTTCGTTCTTCAACTTGCTTGAACTCTAGGCCTTGATCGATGAACGAGCGAAGACCCTCTTTTGGTATCCACACCTTTGAATGAATCCAAGAACAACTTCTTGATGATTGCTAGATCTAAACCTTGAAGAATATTGAGAGTATTTAATTATGAATTTTGCTTGAAAAATTTCGGTGACCTTTTAGGTCCGACGTAACCCTTGTATTTATACTACAATAGTAGGAATACCTCTCCTAATCGTATTAGGAGAGACAGCCGTCAAACCGCGTGCGGCCTATTATGTCGCGCTGTATATTAAGCCATTGGCTTAATATGTCGCGTGACATATATAGCCAGATACTGATACTCTCAATCAATCTTCCTCCGGTTTAACCAATTCATTCTAGTTGTGTGTGACCCAATAGGATTACATTATGTTGGCAATGAGTTCGATCATATCGAACCTCATAAGACATAAGCGGACTCTAGCAAGCCATTATGTCTACCCAAATAATGTAACGTAAGAGTTCACGTTTCCAACGGTGTACTTCCATTTCTCCCTTTGTCTCACGATGTTATATTGAACACAAGTCATGGTCATTGTCAACTTGTCTATGTTCAATGCTTTCTCGATTCCTTGAGTATAATGATAATTCCAATCATATTGGGGTACGGCCATACACTTTCATCATTATCATTCATCGAGGGGCCCAAGCAAAACATCTCTCTTTCGAGGGACAAATTCCATCTTGACTTATCATCCTTCCCATCATGAATCCGATTATGCCAAAGATAGCCTTTATGGATATCGTGTTAAGATATCGTTTGACTAAAATCAAACATGACTTTTCATCATATGTAAGGTCATGATAATCTCAGGTCTAGGGACTAAATGAAGTAACCTTATGAGATTTACTTATGACACTTGACCATGTCATAAATCTCATGCGGGTCATGTCCAGTCACTTGTTCTCTAACAAGTACTCATAATTTCAATGTGCATCTCTATGCATATAATCATCACATGATTATCCATTGACAATTATACTAATTATTCTCTTAATAATTAGGGACGCAGATTATTATTAACAAATATACAAAACATATAATAATCAATTGATAAACATCTCATATAATAATAAATAATGTCAACACATAAGTCTATGAATCATAGGCCTAGGGCATAACACCAACATGAAATGCACATAACACTTCAATGCTCCCCAGATGAGGTAAGAAAATATCGATGACTATCTTTATCCATACTTATTGCCGATAAATAAACAAATATCCATGCTCTTCCGATTTTCATAAAAGTTGTTCCATCTGTGATCAATCCTCTAATTAATTGACTAGTCTACCCTTTCAACCAACCAAAATTGACACCCAGTTTCTCTATACCTTCTAAGTTTCTCTCCCTAATTTTGTTCAATAGTTTGATCTTCATTCATTTCGCCCGGTGTTTTCAGAGCAATCTTCTTCTCATTGTAATAACGCGAGTAGCAAACCTTATAAAGTTGGTAACACATTATAAATAACAAGGTATTTTGTGGGAAATAATCTCTCTGAATGTGATTGAAGACCTTCTGAACGTTCTTTTCATGGTTGTCTCCTTCTTCCTAAGAATCAAATTATTGGGTGTCGTTAGATGTCATTGGATATCTAAAAGTCAGGCAACACTGAAATTACCCGGGATTTCGCGCGAACGCGAAACGCGGTTGTCTTTCGCGGAGGGTTAGTGTCTAAGACCTCGCTTCATGGGAAGGAAATGAGGAGTCGCCACGCGGTTTTGTATTTTGAGCCCAAACGTTGAGAAACGACTTTAGTGAAAATGGTGTCATTTTTATTGGTAGCAAAAACTTAGGAAAAGGCTTTTGAAAACAGGGGATCATTTTTATTGGTAGCAAAAACGAGTAAAAAACTTTTTAGTACCAGAGATTGTTAGGTTCGGAGGTCATGTTACTTTCGGGAAGAGTATTACGAGATCACCCGAAATGCCTCATATGACGAGTCTTTCTACCTTTCTCGAAAAGCGTGTGTGTGTGTGTTTTGAAATGGGGGCTTGAATGACAAGCTTAATCTTGGTTTGAATGTCAAACGTTGATTAGGTGACTTTGTTTGGAAAGACGAGCATTTGAATGACAAACGTCGGTTTTGAGTTTGAAATGAGCGTTTGCGTGGCAAACGTCGATTTTGGGTTTGAAAAGGAGTTCGAAGGTCGAACTCCGGTTTTTTGAACTGGGCGAGTCATTGTTAACGATTTTACGGGAAAAAGCGTATTAAATGATTTTAAATGTCAAAAGTCGGCTTTTAGTTTGAAGATGAGCGTTTGGATGCCAAACGTCATTTCGCGCGTTTTTGAAAGAGAGTTCGACGGACGAACTCCGGTTTTGAACCAGGCATTACATTGTTAACGATTTTTACGGGAAAAAGCGTATTAAATGATTTGCGATCAACGAATCAGGTTGAACTCGGACTTTGAAAAGTAAATACTATCACGATCCAAACGGGTCGGACTTGTAAATGACAGTATTTAAATGTGGTATCGACGGAATCGAACGATCCGAAATCGTAAATGACGATCGACGAGCCAAACGACTCGGAATTGTAAATGACAATTGATGAGCCAAAACGGCTCGAAATGGTAAAGTTGCATGAAATGTAAAGGATGTTCGACGGATCAAACGGTTCGGTATTGTAAATGACAGAAAAGTAAATGACGATCGACGGATCGATCGATCCGGAGTTGTAAATGACAAAAAAGTAAACGGAACGGGGTCGGAACGCCGTTTTAACCCGTGATTACTTCTCTTACGGGAAGAGAAGAGGATCGAGGGGCTAAAACGTATCGAACCCCGTTAGACGGAGGCGTCTACATTTCAATAACGTTGTTCGAAACGGTTGTAGCGACTGGCGCGTAAACCGAGATGAAATGAGAGATTAGAGAGAGGGAGTTATACCTATGGCTAGGGTCGACTCCTTTGGCTCGAGAGGTATATACGGGATACGGAAAGTAGTTTGGAACGGTGTTTTGGAGTGGAGGAGGGCGTATTTGATCGAAATACGGAGTTTTCACGCAAAACGAGGTAAAACCGAGGCTCGGGAGGAGTGAGAATCAGTTTGGGCCATGAGGTTTTGGTGGAGGGGGGTAATTTTTGTTGTTACAAATGGCTTTGATAGCCTCTCTATTTATAGGTGAAATTTCAGTAGGAGTCCGGCCGGACTTAGGCTGAAATCCAGGGGGTTTTGTGAAACTTTGGGAATTTGAGGGACTTGCTGGCAATTTCTAAAAGTCTGCAAAGGATGTCCGGCCGGACTGAGACTGTATACCAGGGATATTTTAGTCTTTTCACTTTAAATTTGATTGAAGGGTGACTAGAGGGAGGTGGCATGCGTGCCAAGCGTCCCTGTGAGTCACCAGCCATGTGGGAGTTCGTTCTCGGGTCCTGATTTTATCCGTTTTTTAAAATAACAGTCCGGAAAATGTCCGAAATGCCCCCGGAAAGTGCCGGAAAGTGCGTTTTTCAGGGAAAGCCGTACTTTAACGTGCGATGACGCGTGTCAAGTACATTTCGACGTCGGGATGCACGGGGCAGTCCCGAGATGTCTCGTTGGCATGGTAACGGGGAGCTTAACGAGTATCGGTTAACCTGGAGCGGGCCAGTTAACGGATTTCGGTTAACTTTCTGACGGATTTTGACGATCCGGATTTAGGTACTTACAGTTAGCCCCTCAGCGACGTCTCTTCCGAAGGAAGTGGGGTCGTTGAAAAAGATAAGGATCCAAATCGGGATGCCTTACTTTGTAAGACCTGGGCGGTCAGCTGGCTGGACCCTTAGCGAAAGGATTCCTACGTATCCCGAGCGAGAATCAAGCCGATCGTAGTTCGTAGGTGCAAAGACCGCGCGTGGGGACCTTGACCTGAGCGAGACTATTGGGAGGCGTCTAAACCTGAATGAGACCATTGCGAGGTACCAGAACCTGAATGGAGACTATTGTGAGGCGTCTGAACCTGGGACTTCTGAAACCTTTGAGGGCGTGTGGCGCCTCAGACCGGGATGGTGGAACATACGAGGGCGTGTGGCACCTCAAACCGGAGTTGCTGAATCATACGAGGGCCTGTGGCGCCTCAAACCGGAGTTACTGAATCATATGAGGGCGTGTGGCGCCTCAAACCGGAGTTGCTGAATCATACGAGGGCGTGTGGCACCTCAAACCGGAGTTGCTGAATCATACGAGGGCGTGTGGAGCCTCAAACCGGAGTTACGAGGATACGTTTATCCTGAGACGAAGGCGTTCGTGCCTTGGATGCTAGGCTTACGACGACGGCCAGGTTTGTCCTGCTGGGGATAGGGTGGCAATGATGGGAATGGTTGTGTTAAACTGGTGTTATTAACAACTCAGAAGGATTGACGTTCTAACAACGGGGTTAGGAACGGGATGTGGTCTCGGAAGAGACTGACACATTGCTGGGGAAAAGCATCCAGAGTTCTGACGGGGTCAGTTAGGAACTGAGGGGATTGATTGACATTTCTTCTTTAGACGGATAGTCTTAGGATCCTGCTGGGGATGAGCGTTCGGGCTGACGGCGATGGTCGAAGAGGGATTGTTGTGCGGGCTTACCTTGATGGCCGCTGAGGTGGGACGATCGGGCTTACGACTGGCGGCCGGGGAGATGAACGGTGGTGAAAATCACTAGAAATTTTAACGTCGGGAGACGGAATTGTAACTGGAATGTCCGGAGACAGGGTTGAGCGTTTGAATGTCAATCGTCAACTGAGGATTGAATTTAACGTCGGGAGACGGGCGCGAGCGTTTGAATGTCAAACGTCGACTGGGA
Source organism: Adenophora triphylla var. japonica (assembly GCA_022495995.1). NCBI lineage: Eukaryota > Viridiplantae > Streptophyta > Magnoliopsida > Asterales > Campanulaceae > Adenophora > Adenophora triphylla. The sequence goes on from JAFEMH010000699.1 coordinate 118,914, forward strand.
ATTTAACGTCGAGAGACGGAAATGTAACTGGAATGTCCGGAGACATGATCGAGCGTTTGAATGTCAAACGTCAACTGAGGATTGAATTTAACGTCTGGAGACGGGCGTGAGCATTTGAATGTCAAACGTCGACTAGGAATTTAACGTCTGGAGACGAGCGTTAGTGTTAGTGAAAACTAACGGGGAATTTATCCTCGGGGGATGGGGTGTTAGAAATGTCTAACTGGGGGAAAATTTTACACTTTTGGAGGCCAAAAGGGGTAAAATTGGAACTGCCCAAAGTTGAGGGACTGAATTGGAAGGAATCTTTTCTGGTGCACTAAGAGTCCGGCCGGACTTGGACTGAGTTTGACCAGATTCAAATCAGCTCCAAGTCCGACGCAAGCCAAACCATTTCCACCATCATTTCCGACGAGGAAGGAGAGAGAGGAGAGAAAATTTTCACCCCAAATTGTGAGATTTGCTCAGATTTGTGAAGGAAAATTGCTAGGGAAGGTGATTGGGAGCCAATGGCTCGTCATGGAAGGACCGATGACGAAAGAACGCGGTTGGTTCGGACCATTCGAACCAACATTCATTCATTGAATCCGGCGGAGTTCTACCCGGCTAGGGACAAACATAACTCCAAAGGAGGGATCGAGAGACAAGTAAGCTTCCCTCAAATTCCATTAATTTTAAGAATGTGCATTCTTTAAATGTTAGAAATTTGACTAGGAATGAGTTAGGGATTTTGGTGCCCGGATTGGGGCTTTTGACTTTGCTATGAACCTTTGTCGAAATTGACTAGGATGTAGTTCAATTGACACTATGGGTAGATGACATAAAAATTTTGGTTGCAAAATTCCATGTCTAGATGCATTTTCCAAAATTAAAGTAGCTTTAATTCGGGACGGAGTAAATTTTCGAAATGTTCGAAAGAATTTGAAAGTTCCGGTTTCGACGGAGTTTTCAAAGGGTTTTGAAAGTTCCGGATTCGACGGAGTTTTCGGAATTCTTTGAAAGTTCTGGATTCGACGGAGTTTTCGAAATGCTTTGAAAGTTTCGGATTCGACGGAGTTTTCGAGATGCTTTGAACGTTCCAGATTCGACGGATTTTTCGAAGGGTTTTGAAAGTTCCGGATTCGATGGAGTTTTCGAAGTGCTTTGAAAGTTCCGGATTCGACGGAGTTTTCGAAGGGTTTTGAAATATATGTTAGGAAATGAATGAGAACCGTATCTGCATTGCATCCTTTTGGCATGCATTCGTGCATTCTATTGACATTGCTTCTCTGCTTAACGTATCCTTGCTTTGTTCACCTGCAGGGGCGAGGGACGGTTGATACCCACAACCAGAAGAGTCGGGGTGCCTTTGAGGCAGTGAGAGCGCTGTGGGAGGTATACCCGGACGAGGCTCGAGAGGGAGAGAGGAGTCCACGGCAGCTGGTGCTTGACTCCGTATTGGCTGGGTTTATCAGTGCGGTAGCTGCGATAGCTGCGACGCAGAGGGCCAGGTCCATGTACGTGGCTTTGAGCGAGTACTGGTGGGATACGACACACACTTTTCATTTCAGATGGGGGGAGGCAACGGTGACTCCTACTGACTTTGCTGCTATCACTGGGTTACCGACCTATGGCAATATGCTGGTGTGGGTGGATGGTTATACCCCGGGGCAGTTGTCTGATCTGCTGGGTTTTGATATTACCGATGCCAGGGGCTTAGGCATTCGGTACAGGTCGATGGAGAGGCATATGGAGGCGGGTATCGCAGATTATTTGGCTGGGTCTTTGAGGATGACCGCAGAGCGCCTGGCTCGAGGTTTCATTTGGTTCGCATTGTCAGCGACTTTGTTCCCGACTTCTGACACATCCTGTCACTTCCCTCTGCTCGGATCACTGACATACTTGGATGCCGTGAGGGGGTATGCATAGGGGGAGGCTGGACTGGCCGAGCTCTACCATTCCCTGGACAGGTTCTCGCGGGGAGAGGAGAACTCCCTGAGCTGTTTCTCGCATGCTTTGGACGTAAGTTTACGTCTTTTTCTCTTCCTTGTCTCATTTTTGTACTCGTATGTATCTGCTTTGTAGCTGACATAACTTTCCATTTGCTTGACAGGTCTGGTGCTATGAGGTGTTCAGTCCGCAGCAGTGGGACATTAGGGAGGCGTATAGACCCCTGTTCCCTGCCATGCTGGTTTGGCAGAAGAGGGCGAAGAAGGCGGTCTCGTCGAGGGTGGGTACTCGACTGACGTACGAGGAGGTGTCCTAGGCACTGAACCGGGAGTTCTCTGAGAGGATCCAGCTGACCTGGTAGAGTCGATTCCACGCTGTCGCGGTTCAGGTTGCTAGCGAGGTTACGCGGCGGAGGAAGCTCCTGGTGGGACTTCATTGCGAAGCTATGTATCCGGGGGAGAGGGTGACCCGTCAGCATGGCCTGGGGTCACTTCCGATGGTGCCGGTGGATCCGCCTCTGCGCATGCAGCATCCTCTGTCGATGTCGATGTCGATGGATGAGTTGGAGAGGTATAGACAGGGCGTGTTCTATACCGAGTACATCATGGCGGGGGCCGACTATGAGACTTTCTAGAGGATGAGGCTGAGGAGCCCACAGGTGCAGCATAGGGAGGGCGATGGCCCTGGACATCCCCGAGATCTCCCGCTCCCACGCGCTAGGCTGGCGTACGAGGGGTTGGAAGGTTCGCGCAGGCGGCTGGTGATCCCTCTCCTGGATGAGCCGAGATCACGGTACAGGGTTGACCCCAACACTTCGGTGAGTGCCTTTTTGGTTTTCTGCATTTGATAGTAGCATTCTGCAAATATTGCATCTGTACTTTCTGCTTGTCCTTTTGATGACTTTCCTGGTTCGCAGGTGTCTGGCCGTACGTACAACGAGGCTATGAGACTGGTGGACGGGTGGTCCGCCTACGCTAGGAGGCTCGTGGCGTTTATGAGGTGCAGTTCCCGGAGGAGCATGGATGTCCGTGAGCCGAGGCCGTCTAGGCCGAGAGGTTCGCCTGCTCCCACGGCTGGTGGGGAGGACTTTGTATAGGGATTTGGCCAGTTCGCGGGCGGAACGGCTGGGTTTGGAGCTCATCCCTCTTCGCACTTGGGGCACGAGAGGGGAGAGTCCTCAAGTTCGCAAACGCCGAGGAGGCCTTTCGCGTATTCCCGACGGGAGGAATTCGGCGACTATCTGTTTGCGACGGATCCGGCAGCGGCGGAGTAGTGCGTCGAGTGCTCGGATGACGAGCAGGACTCGGAGTAGTCCTCCTTTACTGCTTTCTCTTTTTTTATAGACAAAATATATGTATCGTCTGGAACGATTTGATTTGAACTGTATTTGAAAAGGTGCCCGTGGGGCGGAACCTGTTCTTCGCACATTTATTCTATGATCACCTTCTATTATTTTCGGCAAATAAGGAAGTAGGTTAATCAAAAATAAATAAAATGAAACATGCATAAAAAATTGAACGGGTCAAAATTTATGCCTATATGCACTGATAATTAATTAATTGCACTGTTGCACGAGCCCGGGGCGGAAGGGATATTGACTTTAGTTGAATGAAACTAGGGGCAGCACGCAGATTCATAAGGCATGAACAGGGCATTGTTTGGAATTGCTTCCAATTTAGGAGCGGTAGCTACGAGTTGACCGAGTCAATCGCAAGGAGTCCGGCCGGACTGAGAGTGAATTTCCAGAGTCTTTTAAATTGCAGTTTCAGCTTTGTAATTTGTTAAGAAATGTGCATTCATCTCTGATCAGTTAGCTGAATTCTCTCAAATTTCTAAGGCTTCCTTCATTTTCTGTCATGGCTCCCTTTCCTAAGCTATCGTCTCGGATGCAAGAGCGATACCTGGAAAATTTTCAGTCGTGGGTACGAAACCACACGAGGCAGAACAAAGGGTTTTTCGAAGGCTGTTACGAAATGAAATCTGTTTGGGCTTTGAAGGAGCTCATGCCAGATTGGGATCTTTTGAGAGCAGCGGCTCGTTTCTGGGATGTATGGAGGAATGTGTACAGCTTCTCGTACAACGAAATCACTCCTACGTTCGAAGATTTCCGGGCCATTCTGGGAGGACACGAGGCGAACGGCTAGTTCTTCCGTATCTTGAGTGGCGTGGCCACTGTTGAGAAGCTAGTGTCTTTGCTTGGTATCTCTATTTGGAGAAGCATACGGGATGTTGATGCGAATACTAATTATGTTGACATTTCGGGGCTGCCTGATAGATTTGTCGAAGCTGAGGGGAGCGTCTTCGCGTGGGACGCGTTTGCTCTGTGCGCGATCGCTACTCTGTTCACGTTCATGTCCCTGGGTGTGTGCCATCATAGTGTACTGGACCTGGTGAGGCAGTGCCGAAGCGAGGGAGACATCGTGCCGTTGGTCTTGGGCGAGACATTCCTGGGCATAGGTCGGATGGCGACCGATAGCCGATACATGTGGAGAGGGAGTCCCGCTATGCTTACCATGTGGTTGAGGGAAAGACTGCAGATGATGCCTGAGGTGCCAATGTCTTGTGACGCTTGGTCCTTCTCTCGACGTCCTCTGGTGATAGAGGTGATCAGGCTGAGCTGGAGCTCTGGATGGCCAGACTTCGCACGCATCATTTGCGATGGTGGGTTCTCCACTGGAAGTTACAGACTTGTCGGACCGCTCAGGAGGGTCTATTGGTTGTCAGAGTGCCGGGGCTGTCTCAGACGTCCTTCTATATTCCATCGTTGGTTCTGCGACAGTACGGGCTGGAGCAGGTGCCATTGACGGGCTTGAGTCATGCTGCTACCTTTGAGGTGGGATCTCTGCTGATGGAAGATCCTTCGATGCTATTGCTGCTCACACGGTGGTGGCAATACACATCCTTTCCTGCCAAGGTTCTCTTTCACCGGAGAGGGGGCATTGTTCTGTCGACGCAGTATCTGGACTGGAACGAAGAGTGTATAGGGGAGACACAGATGGCTATCTTATGGAGATGAAGTGAGCTGTTGGGTCATGACTACCTTGACAGCTCGACCTTGAGGAGGACCGAAGCGGGAGCTAACCCTGGGAATCGTACTGGGAATGACATGGCTGACTATGAGGCCAATGCTGATCGGGAGGCCAATCAAAGCACGGTCATGATGGCTCGAAGTGAGGCAGCTCGAGACAGAGCTAGGGGGAGGGCTGCGTTGACAGCTACAGGCTTGAACGGAGGCGTCGGGAAGGGTCCCTGAGCCAGGTAGAAGGACTACCGGAATATTCCCTGTGAAGGTGAAGAACACTCGTCGTGGGAAAGGGGAAGAAGGATGAAGGACCAAGTTCGGGAAACTAGGTTGACCTTGCTGTCCAGAGTATCCACCCATTGTCATTGCAGACACATTAACTGATTAATGTTTTTTGTAGTTTTGCTAGCGTGTAGCGAGTCAAGAGTTGACCGTGCTTGAACTCATCAAAGATTGTTTTAACCGTAATGAATTTGTAGGTTAAATGAAAAGAGTTTTTTGAAACACAAGCAATTGATGCTTATTGTATTTTTTTTTGTTTTTTAGACCGAACCAATGATGGCTGCCTACGTTCCCCTTTTACAATTGGACTAAGGGGCTCAGGTCACCGTAGTTCGACACTTTAGGTGAATTTGAGAAAAACGAAGATAAAAGAAGTGCGACCCTGTTTTTTACCTGGATCATTAGCAGGAATGTATCCAGTTGGGTATTACTCTTTTAGCACTATAATTTTACTGAGGGGTGGTGTATGGGGAAGGAGAGTTGACTCGTGCTCTTCCTCAAATGAAGTATCTGCGGAGTTTGCTTCCGTTCACGAGGTTAACGAAAGGGTTCTCGTCCAAGTCTGCTAACTTCATGGCTCCTCCGGAGAAGATTCTTTGTACCACGAACGGTCCTATCCAAGTAGGCTCCCACTTTTCGAGGGGATTGGTCTGCGTAGGAGGCTTTTCCTTTAGCACCAAGTCGCCTTCTCTGATGTCTCGGATCTTGACTTTCTTGTTGAATGCTTGGGCCATCCGGCTCTGGTAGGCTCGAGTGTGTTCCATGGCTTTCAATCTGCGCTCGTCGAGTAGAGCAAGTTCGTCGTGATGGCTTTATAGCCATTCGACTTCATTGATCCCGTTTTCCAAGAGGACTCGGAGGGATGGAATTTCCAATTCCACGGGTAACATTGCTTCCATTCCGTAGGTAAGTGCGAACGGAGTCTCCCCTGTGGCGGTTCTGACTGATGTTCGGTATCCCCAGAGGGCTAGATGTAGCATTTCGGGCCAGTCCCGACCTCTAGTGGTCATCTTCCTGATTATCATGGCGAGAGTCTTGTTGGCTGCCTCTACTGCACCATTGGTTTGTGGTCTGTAAGGAGAAGATTTGTGACGTGTGACTCTGAATTCGGTCAGAAGTTGGTCACAATCTCCTTCGTAGTGGGTCCCATTGTCGGATATGATCTCGTTGGGCACTCCGTATCGGCACATGATGTTCTCTCGGATGAACTCGGCCACCTTCTTAGAATTCAGTACCTTGTACGATCTGGCTTCTACCCATTTGGTGAAGTAGTCGACTACGACTAGAATGAACTCGTGACCATTGCTCCCTGGTGGAGTGATCTTGACGATGACGTCGATTCCCCATATGGCGAAAGGCCATGGTGTAGTCATGCAATAGAGTTTGTGAGGAGGGATGTGATTGTGGTTGGAGAACCGTTGACATTTGTCGCAGTTTCGGACGAACTGGATGCAGTCTGTTTCCATTGATATCCAATAGTATCCCATACGGAGAATGATCTGTGTCAATGCTCGGGCGTTCATGTGCGGACCGCAGGTTCCGTTGTGAACTTCGTTCATTAGATCGCTGGCTTTTTCTTTGTTTACACACCGAAGGAGTGGTCCTTGGTGGCGCTTCTTGTACAACATACCCCCAGAATGACGAAATGGGATGCCAGGCGTTTTAATGCCATCATGTTTTTGGCTTTGATCCCTTCTTTGTATTTTCCATCTTCATTTGTGAAGGAAGCTTCTCCGTTCTGGAGGTACTGGTAAATTTGATTGTACCAGGGTTCGTCGATCGTTTCTTTTTTTTTATTTCGATCTCACAGCAATAGGCGGGTGTTTCCTGTCTGCCTATTCTCGAGGGTTTCTTGCTTTTCCATCGGGAATTTCGACAAGAGAGGTGAGGGTTACCGGGCGTCGCGGCGGCTCCTCGTCTCTTGGCAAATAATGAAAAGAGATGTCCTTGAGCGAGCAATGAGCTCCTCCATGTACGTGTGGTACTTCCGGAGGCCGAATCTACCGTCTTCCATTTGTTGGACACATGATTGATGATCAATCTTTGAGTCTCCGTATACATCCGATTCGAAATGTTGCGCTCGAGGCGGCTTCCGGACTGCTTTGCACGAGCTTCGTATTCTGCTGCATTGTTGGTTGTTTCGAAATTCAACTTGATGGCTATGGGAGTGTGCTCGTTCTTGGGATCGACACGGAGCATTCCAATACCATTCCCCTTCTTGTTGGCTGTCCCATCAAAGAAGTGTTGCCAGCGGTTTGCGCTGTCGAGTGAAAAGATTCCATCGTCCGAAAATTGCGGATCGGGACCCTTAGGTTCACTGCTTGGGAAGTCTGCCAGTTGATCTGCCATGACTCTGCCCTTTGTTGATTTTCTGACCATGTACTTGATGTCGAACTCAGCCAGGAAGAATGACCACTTGGCTAGTCGCATTGATACGGATGGCTTGTCAAAGAGATATCGGACGGGGTCCATTTTGGAGATCAGGAGCACTGAATGTGACTGCATGTAGTGTTTCAGTTTCCCGACTACCCATACCAAGGCGGTACAAGTTTTCTCTAATGCTGAGTAGCTGAGTTCACTTCCTTCAAGCTTCCGGCTTACGAAGTAGATTGCATGCTCAACTTTGGAATCCTTCTGTTCTTGTGCCAGCATTGCTCCGATTGACGTGTCTGTTACTGTTAGATACAGGAGTAGTGGCTTGTCTTCATGTGGCCGGCACAGAATCGGGGGATTCACCAAGTAGGTCTTGATCTTCTCAAAAGATGTTTGGCACTCGGAGTCCCATTTGATGTCGGCATTCTTCTTCATGAGTTTGAACATTGGCTCGCAGAGAGATGTCAACTGGTTGATGAAGCGACTGATGTACTGAAGTCTTCCCATAAAGCTCTTTACTTCTGTCAAAGTCTGAGGCGGCTTCATGTCGATGATGGCCTTGATTTTCTTGTGAATCATGTCATGGAAGAGGGCTGTTGCAGCCCGCTGGTAAGTAGCCCCAGCGTTCTTCAGACCGAACGGCATGACCGTGTAACAGTATGTCCCCCACGGAGTGGTGAAGGCAGTCTTAGCTTGATCCTCCTCAGACATTTTGATCTGGTTGTATCCAGCGAACCCGTCCACGAAGGACTTTACTTCGAAATTTGATGTGGTATCGACCAGCATGTCGATGTTAGGCAGCGGGAAATCATCTTTAGGGCTGGCCTTGTTGAGATCCCAGAAATCCACACAGCATCTAACCTTTCCATTGGCCTTGGTGATCGTCACGATGTTGGAGAGCCAAGTCGGGTACTCAATCACTCTGATGAAACCAACTCGGAGCATTTTCTCAATTTCTTCTTTAACTTGCAAGGACCACTCTGGCTTGATCTTTCGCAGCTTCTGTTTGACAGGCTTGGATTCGGGATCCAGGGGAATTCTGTGCTCCACGATCGAGGGATCGAGTCCTGGCATGTCCTGGTATGACCAACGAACACGTCAACATACTCCGGAGGAGGTCTATCGGGGCTTCTTTTACGCATCGGCGAAGAAAGCGCCCCTTGTGTCTCTTTAGGCTCTTGCACCGACCCCGGGTTCACTTTGGTCATAACCTCTTCGGCGGCTTGGGCCCGGTTGTCCTCTTGGTCAACTACACGCTCGAGAACTTCTCTAATGTATTGTTCGTTTAATGTGTACGCTTCTTTATCAATTGAGTTATTAACGTCTTTTAAGTTGTTTGTTAACTTATCGGTTGTTAAAGTGGCAATGAGAGGATACTCGAAAGGTCGAGACTTTTCATTGAACAAGAACGGAAATACATGGTTGGCTACATTATCATAGTCTTCTGGCGTAAGGCCGTTGGACGACTCAGAGGACTGGACTTTTACAAGGACTGATTCAGAGGGTTTGAGATCAGGTTTAGGGAGATGTGGGTACGGGCCCATCTTGTCTTCCGGTTCTGCTGGCTTGCCCTTGGTCGGTGAAAGTTACCCAATTCTTCGATGGCATTCTTTGGATGCTTGATGAGGGTGCGGGGATCGAGAGGCTTAGCTTCTGCTGTCCCAATCATGGCGATCATGCTGTTTTCGGAGCCGAGGTCAATCAGGTTTGGCACCTCCATGACTTCTTAAAAAAGACTCTGTAGAGCCGGTCCACTGAGAGCGTCTTCTATGAATTTTGGTTCCTTCTGCTTTGGAGCTACTGTCTCGAATGTGGCCTCAGCGGCTGATCCGAACAGTCTGTTTCCCATGGAGAGTACCCTGAGCTGCTCCTCCAAGTTTGGGATTCCCTTGAATGTGTACTCGTGCTGGACTGTGGTGGCAGTTGGTCCAGGTAGAGCTGTGATGTCGAGGAACGCTCCCCTTATCGGATTGGCCTTGAGCCCTCTGAAACGCTTGAGGTCCCGTGCTATCTTTTCCATCCTTTTGTAGTCTCGGTGCTGACTATCCTTGCTTCTTTCTCATCTTCATCAGTTCCACTGTCGGTCCCCTCAGTTCTGCTGTCGGTTCCGCTGTCGGTCCCCTCAGTTCTGCTGTTGGTTCCCCTGTCGGTCCCCTTAATTCTGCTGTTGGTTCCCTTGTCGGTCCCCTCAGTTCTGCTGTCGATTCCCTTAGTGAAGTAATGAGCGAGGTTGAAACTGTAAGGTCGGAGGTTGGGTGTGCCGTCGGAGGTTCCCCTTTTGCGGGCTGCTGCCTTGGTGCGGGCGAGCCTTTTGTTTTCCTTGATGTCAGCTGGTGTTGGCACATAGCCAATCCCCTGGACCGTGGTGTGGTCCTTGACTTCGATGACTTGGTGTTGGCCTTGTAACCTTTTGTCGAGCCCCAGTCCTGGGATGAAGTTCATGAGTTTCATCATCTTCATGGCAGGAGGGATCTTGTCGTGAGACAGTGGAAGGTCCACGTTGCAGATTTGGATCTTGGAGGTCTCCAGAGTGAATCCAGTTAATGCCATGTCGTCATTATGCTTGATTTCTAACACTTTGGAATGTCGTTGGTGCTTTGGTCCCCTCGGTGGTGGCCAGCGTCGCCGTAGACTATGGTTAGCTCGTTGCCTTGCATGAACTTGAGGCAGTGAAGGGTGGATGCCACGCCATTGATTTGATGCAGCCGGGGACGCCCCGGGATGGGCTGTGAAAGTGATTGGAATGTCCAACACTTGGAATTCGGTGGGGATCATCCGCTTGCCGAACCAAATATTAAGAGTAGCAACCCCGAGAAGCATGCGGGAAGTAGAGTCATAGGCCTTGACAGTGTGGGTGAAGGCTTGAGATTTGTGGGCTTGATGTCAAGCGGGTCCATCATCTTGGCGGGCAAGACATTCATTCCGGAACCTACGTCTACCAACACGCGGGAAGGCGACGCTTGTCCAGTGGGTGTGATGTAGAGTGGCTCATTGTGATCGGCCCCAAATTTTGGAAGGTCCAAATGTGAAGGTGATAATGTTGCCATAGTGGATGTTGCCGATCATCCGAATGACCTCGTGCGGGATTGCGTCCACGGGGACCATGGTACGGGCCGAGGCTTTCCTCTAGCTTGAGCTTGTGAGGATATGAAGATGTGAGCAAGGACCAGAGGGAAATGTTCGCTGGAGTGCTTGAGGCGAGTGAGGATCGGGTCCTCTTTCACGGAACTTGTGTCTTCGGGCGGCAGGTTCGGTTACGCTCCGCAGCTTTTTAGTGGCCTTAGGTGGTAATGCATGGATTTGACCCGATCGGGTTAGAACGGCGACATCGAGGTTTGGTTCCTTCGAACGAGGCCGCTCGAGTTGAGCCATAGTTAGAGGAGGATTCCTCGTAGCATAGGGCCATATGTCTTCCTTCAACTCATTGATCGTAGATGTATCCCGGGAGCTTCGGCGGCTTGACGGATTTACTGTCCCGGGATGCGCTTGGGTGCCTCCGCGGGAGGTAGTTTACGGATTGCCGCACTGTTCGAACGTCGGTGCACAACGGTGGTTGCACTGGCCCGAAGCTGTGCATTGTTGACCCTCCGGGGGAGTTTGGAGAGTTCCTGGCTCAAGCGAACGGTCTCCTGATCTCTTCACGGTATACCGCGCTCCTTTCCTTCTTCTTGAGCATACTCGGGGCATTACAGAGTTGGGTGCAGCGATATTCATGGTTTGCTAATTTTCCTCCGCTCTTGGCCCAGATCAACTTTCTTGCAGCAGAGCCTGCGTCGAGAGTTAGTGCCTGCGTTTCTTCCCATGTGAGAATAGCCAGTGCTTCTTTGAACTGCGTGCGGCAGTCTAGGAAAACCTCCATCGGGGAGAGTTTTCCTTTCTATTTTATTTGAGTGGCGGGTATGTCGAAAGGTGAGTACACGGCTTCCCAAACATCTGCCCATGTAACTGGTTGCTGTCCCAGTTGATCGTTTCTGTAAACGAATGCCGCAGTCTGTGGAATTTCCCTGAGTAGTTGCTCGAGACGAATTTCCATCTTCCTCTTGTTTTTGAATAGACCTTCCTCCCTGAGTTGGCCTTTAAGTTTGAGTGCGGAAATGATCCGTCTCCATCCTCCCAGGACCCTTGGGATTCCGGTTTGTTGGCCTCATGCCCGGCTTGGAAGAGAATGGTTTCATCGTCTTCGTCGTCGTCTTCACAGAGAACTTGCTTTCCTCGGGGAGGTAAGCGCTGAGATTTGTTCTGCCGTGCCATTCCATCTCCTAGGTCATCGGGACCGTTGACCACCCTCGCCTGGCAGAGGGGGTTGGATGAGAACAGACGGTAGTCGATGAAGTTGCCGTGAGCAAAACCCCTGAGGTCGAACTGGTCTAGAGTGGCCTCTAGCTTTCTGTCGAAGCTGCTTGTGACACTTTAAGGGCTCGGTCCCTGTCGGTCTTTTGAGCTTGGTTTTCATCCCAGAGACGCTTTTCTTGAGCGGCTAGTTCCATGAGGGCCTTCCTTGCGAGAGCTAAATAGTCTCCGTAGGTACGCACCGTTTGGCTAGTGTCCAGAACTGTGATAAAATCCAAATCTCCGAATGGCGGAAACACTTGGATGATGTTGACGAAGGAAGTCGGGCCAGGACATTCCATGCGGCCTTCCTTGATCTCGGTTACCAAGAAATTAGCCCATATACGCTTGATTGAACACACGGGAGTGTTGAACTCCTCGCAATGTTGGACGGTCTCGTGATCTCGCTCGATCGCCAAGTCTATTAGAGCTAGTAGTCTGGCTTTGGCGGGATGTCTCGAATCCGTGACCGTGACGACCGGGAGCGAATCAAATGGAGCATGTTTGATCTTTGAGGTGGTCATTTCCCGCATTGGAAGGCGGCTACTGTCTTGCGGGAAAGACCTTCCCGGATGTTTTCGGGGTGGGCATGGGAAGCGTTCCCGAGGTTGATCGACTTGTGACAGGTGAGGAGCTTGGTCTCCTCGCTGTTGCCCTTGGCCTTGGCGGCGCTTGTGGCTTTAAGCTTGGCGACGGCACACGGGCCGGTTGCAGCTGGGCCGGTACTCGGAAGTGATGGTGAGCTCGAGCTCGGTTAGCCGGGGCCTCGTTTACCATGAGCGAGCGATCGTCGAGGGTAACATTGGCGTTGAAGAATCGACGATAAGGACCGGATCCTTGGTATCATCGGGATATCCGGAATAGATGATGTTGACGAAGTCGTCGTCGATCACTTGATCGAGAGGATTCTTCGTCGTGTCAACCAGTAACTTCCAATTGTCGGATAGCCGCACATGCTTGGACGTTGAGCTTGACAATTTCCATAGTGTTGGAGCCTTGGTCATAGGTGACCTGATCGGAACGGGTGCCGTCCTCAAAACTGAGCATGTGAATGCAGAGGTCTGTTTGCGGGTCTGCCGCGTCCTCGACTCCGGAGAGTCCTGACTCGTCGTCGTCTGATGGCTCAACCTAAACGTAGGGACGTATTGCGTCCGGGTGCGTTGTTGGAGCTGCTGGAAAAACATCATGCCCTTCACTAGAGAAGAGGGGTGCAGCGGGTAGTTCCTCATGGAGGACATCCCATACGACTTCCATGCATTCATCACGAGTGTGACGGTGCTTGTTGACTTTTATCACGAAAATCTCTTCGCCTGGCGGGGCCAGAGAGTTGGTTTGAAGAATGCTGACGAATCTCCGATTGGAGACAGGGGGTTTACGTGCTCGCATCATGGCGATGCTCAGGGTTTCTTTCCAATCTGCCTCCAAATGTTGGAAACGGCAGTTGAACTTGATGTACCGGACTGCTTCAGGGTCTGCCTGCTCGAGTATGTTTACATAGTTAGCATCTCCGGACTCTGAGGGATTTTGATGAGATTTGCCCCGATAGTCCCCTGGCCGGTTTGAAGGAGGTAGCCCGGTGCACGATCGCGGGCACGCTTGGCTCTTGTCTCGGCTTCGTTTCCTATGAGGAAAGCTGTCCTCCCGATGACTTCAAGATCTCCCTTCGGTTAATGAACTTAACGCACTGATGGAGAGTGGAAGCTATGGCTTTCATGTGATGCGGCGGGCGTCCCAACAGAGCCGTGAATTCGGATGGAATGTCCATCACGTGGAATTTTCTTGGCACCATTTGGGTTTCGAACCGAGTTCGAGTCACCGTCCCAGGATGGGACGAGACATGCTTTGTCGTAGGCCTTGATAGTCGGGTAGACGGAATCGAGATGGCTTTCGTTGATGCGGAGGGCTCGCATCATGCTGAGAGGGAGAACGTTAACGGCTGACCCGTTGTCTACCAATACTCCGGAGAGTGATATGGTGTTGAGCTTGAGAGTAATGTCTGAGCTTCATTGTGCCCGAGGCATCTCTTGGTAGGTCTTCATCACGTAACGTGATCATGCGCCATACGATCGGGAATCGTAGATCCTGGTCTCTATCCAGGAGAAGGAGAGTCATCCGGCCATCCGTTTCCTGTCTTCCTCTTGCAAGGTAAAGCCTTTCTTTGGAGCCTCGGGATTGTGTTGAGGATGTTTGTGGCGGTTGCCGCCCTTGGTTAGCACGTTGATCGAGTGCGAGTGCCAAGCTGATTTTGATCTTCCTTTCCCAGTCCGGGCTCAGAAGCTGGACAAGTTGAACCTTAGGCGATCCCGTGGGGGTTAGGCTTACGGCGGTAGTGAGATTACCAAGATCGAGGTATTCCGGTGTCCCAAGGTCTGAACTCGGTGTCGGCGGGACTTTTCGGCTTTCCCACCCCTGTCTGCTCTATAGCTGCATGGCCTGGAGGAAGGGAGGACTGGCTGGAGTAGAGTACGTAGTATTCGAACTTCCCGGATGGCTCTCCGAGTGTACCCACACTGGTGTCTCCAGCTTCATATCTTTCTCTCAGTTGCTGTTGAGAGGACTTCTTCTTCTGTTTCTTTGGAGGATTGCTCCGGACCATATCTTGGGACTCGTACTCCAGGCAGGCGGAGCAGTCACAAACATCGTAGCTGATGTGGATACTTGATGAGGACCCGGCTGGAAGAGACGGAGGGACTGGCTCTGCGGCAATCTTCTTGGGCACCCATTCAATGGAATTCACACTGTTGTTGTTGTTGTTCGAAAAAGGGTTTCCGACTGTGTTGGGCCCACGGGGGCGCTCCAACTTTCCTTCCTCTATCAAGTTCTGAATTTCGTATCGTAACCCCACGCAGTTGTCGGTGGTATGGCCGTGATACTGATGGAAGGCGCAGTACTTGCTCTTGTCAGCGTTGATTACGGGATTCTTGGGTTTGTAATTTGTAATGGGTTTAAGGAGACCTTCCTTGATTAACCCTTCCAGCATCTTGCTCAGTGGCATATCCAACTTGTCGAAGCGCACGGCAGACTGCTTCGAAGTGGAGTTGTTGCTTTGCGGGACTGGGTTTCTGTTGCCCGACTGCTATCCCTGATGGATATAGTTGACAGACGTATCTTTCCCTTTGCCGGGGGCCGGTGCGGGATTGAATGCAACTGCCGATCGGTATCTGTATGGCTGTGCAGTAGCCAACTTTTCCTTGAGATCCTTCTCGAACTGTGAGCCGGCATTGACCATGGCCGGAGATGCAGGAAGAAATGATGGCCCGATGAGAGTTCTGATGGACGGTCTTAAGCAGGACTTGAAGATCCGCATCTGTTCATCCTTGGAGAGTGGCTCCATGATCTTGGAGAGTTTCCAACTCCACCTCTTGCAGAATTCTCCGACGTTTTCATCCGCTTTCTGCTCAGTGGTGATTAAGTCCTCACGACTCGTTTCCCACTCTAAGTTGGATCGGTACCGTTCCAGGAAGATATTACTGATCTGATCCCAGGTGTAGCGATACGCAGGCTTGACCCTTAGAAACCATCGTAATGCTGAACTCATGAGCGTATGCTGGAAGTGGTCGGCCATTTGCTGGAGTGTTGCTCCTTTCGCTCTCATACCGAGAACGTAGGTGTCGACTTGCATTTGAGGACATTCGGTTCCGTCGAATCGGTCCATCTTTGGCATTCTAAACTTGGCAGGGAGAGGCGTGACCATTCCCGGATCTGTGGATTTGAGCGTTTCCTGCTTTGAGCTGCTCATGGTGGCTTTCAGGTCTTTCATCTGTTCGACCATCCAGGCTAAGGTTGGGTCCAGTGGTGGACTGTGAGGCTCGGCGCCGGGTGCTACCACGTGAGCGGTAGTGGTTGGAGGTGGAAGGCTTGATATATGTGGATATATGGGGGCCTTTTCTGAACTGTATCGGGGTTTGTCCCCGATGTTTTGGGATTCGTGTATAGGCAACGGATGAACCCGGGAGGGTATTGAAGAATATTGGCATCATGCGAGATGGTCAGCGGTGCGCCGGTGGTATTGAGTGGTGGGAGTAGCACCGGCCCGGACAAATATGACAGGTTGCCACGAGAGGTGGCAACGTGAAGCCTAGGTGGTCATTTGTTTCCTTGGTTCGAAGGAATCCCGTAAGTTGGCGGGAGAGGAACCTGGTTGAAGGTCCGAGGAAGCTGGTTTCGGGGAATCGTTATCCTCGACCGGGACAAAAGTACCATCTAACCGGGGATAGCCGCTATACCTCGCTCATTCGGAAAGGCTGTACCACGAAATTCTGGCGATCTTCTTTTCGCCTCCTGTGAACCTCACAAGCCCGGATGGCTTCTTCCAATGTCATATCTGTTACCGGTGGCGGGGGTCCGTCCCCGTCACGATTTCTCGGTGAGCTAGACATGTCGAAATTCTGGCTGAGGGAACTGAGGGAACCGAAGAACTGTCTGACGCTGCCGTAACGGTGATTCTGTCGAGGCACTGACCCGGAAATCTGAACTACTTTCTGCTCGCTGCAGGGAACGAAAGGCAGGGTTTAGGCTTCGAAAAAGGGGGATTTGGGTCAAGGTTTCGGGCTTGTGCAATGTGCAGTTACCGATTAATATTTACTTAAAGCGCATTTTCTCAGAGTCCTAATCGGTTGGAAAAGAGCGAGTCATCTTTTTCGCAACTAATCCTAGAGCTCTAATAAGTGGATCTCGTCACTACGCTTATAAGCCCCTCGTTTCCATTTGTAGATCATCTTTCTCGGGACGGACTATCCCGAGCGAGGTCCTATAAGGCAAGCGAGTTCCACTGACAAAGGAAAAAGTGAACTTAAGGCTAGCTGATCACGCAAACTTCCAACGTATGTGACGCACGGGCCACAGTCGAAGTCAACGTCCTTAAGTTAAGGCGGGGATCGTGCCAAAATTTCGGCATGACCTCTCCTGACTCGCTTGTGCGAGGGACCTTAGCTTTTGGCGTTGGCCAAGTTGTGGCTGGCACGGTATATACGGTGAGGTTTGGTGACATGGTGTCACATTGAACCTTCAGGTATATTTTTCGGCAGAGCTCCGCGTCAAAGTCAAGGCTGAAAAGCTCAATACTTCGGGTCGGGAACGACCTTCGGTCTCAACCTCTCGAGCTTGACTCGTGGCGGAACCCGGCGTAAAAAACATACACTTAGGATTTATGACACGAACTAAGCCAAAAAACCAACCGGGGTCTTGGACAAAGTGTGACACAAAGAGTGCATGGCTTACACAGGCTAGGATGGGCTGTTTGGGACGACCCCGTGCGCCCTCGAAAAGTGTCTGGCAGACCAACCGAGGTGCAATTGATAAGGCCATCCCGGGTTACGGGTCGTAGTGTGCAGTGTACCGAGGCAGCAAGTGCACGTGAAGTGCGGTGTACCGAGGCAGCAAGTGCGAGTAGTGTGCGGTCACTAAAATTCTTTTTCTGAGTAAAACAGAGATTTTTCAGAATGTGTCTTAAAGCATTATGATGCGCAGTTCAAAAGACAGCAATGAAAATCAAACATGAATGGGGATGCACAAACATGGTATGATTTTGAAAAGTTGACAATGTAATGCCTTTGAAAAAACCGTTTGAGGTTCAAAGTAACACACGCACACGAAAAACGAGGAAGGGTAAATGAAAGTTTGACCCACGGAAGGCTTTTTAGATAACAACGGTAGTTTTGAAAAAAGTATCATTTTCCCCAGCGGGGTCGCCAACTGAAATTACCCGGGATTTCGCGCAGGCGCGAAACGCGGTTGTCTTTCGCGGAGGTTTGGTGTCTGAGACCTCGCTTCATGGGAAGGAAATGAGGAGTCGCCACGCGGTTTTGTATTTTGAGCCCAAACGTTGAGAAACGACTTTAGTGAAAATGGTGTCGTTTTTATTGGTAGCAAAAACTTAGGAAAAGGCTTTTGAAAACAGGGGATCATTTTTATTGGTAGCAAAAACGAGTAAAAAGCTTTTTAGTACCAGAGATTGTTAGGTTCGGAGGTCACGTTACGTTTCGGAAAGAGTATTACGAGATCACCCGAAACGCCTCGTATGACGAGTCTTTCTACCTTTCTCGAAAATCGTGTGCGTGTGTGTGTGTGTGTGTTTTGAAATGGGGGCTTGAATTACAAGCTTAATCTTGATTTGAATGTCAAACGTTGATTAGGTGACTTTGTTTGGAAAGACGAGCGTTTGAATGAAAAACGTCGGTTTTGAGTTTGAAATGAGCGTTTGCGTGGCAAACGTCGATTTTGGGTTTGAAAAGGAGTTCGAAGGTCGAACTCCGGTTTTTTGAACCGAGCGAGTCATTGTTAACGATTTTACGGGAAAAAGCGTATTAAATGATTTTAAATGTCAAAAGTCGGCTTTTAGTTTGAAGATGAGCGTTTGAATGCCAAACGTTATTTCACGCGTTTTTGAAAGAGAGTTCGACGGACGAACTCCGGTTTTGAACCGGGCATTACATTGTTAACGATTTTTATGGGAAAAAGCGTATTAAATGATTTGCGATCAACGAATCGGGTTGCGACTCGGACTTTGAAAAGTAAATACTATCACGATCCAAACGGGTCGGACTTGTAAATGACAGTATTTAAATGCGGTATCGACGGAATCGAACGATCCGAAATCGTAAATGACGATCGACGAGCCAAACGACTCGGAATTGTAAATGACAATCGACGAGCCAAAACGGCTCGGAATGGTAAACTTGCATGAAATGTAAAGGACGTTCGACGGATCAAACGGTCCAAAATTGTAAATGACAGAAAAGTAAATGACGATCGACGGATCGATCCGGAGTTGTCAATGACAAAAAAGTAAACGGAACGGGGTCGGAACGCCGTTTTAACCCGTGATTACTTCTCTTACGGGAAGAGAAGAGGATCGAGGGGCTAAAACGTATCGGACCCCGTTAGACGGAGGTGTCTACATTTCAATAACGTTGTTCGAAACGGTTGCAGCGACTGGCGCATAAACCGAGACGAAACGAGAGATTAGAGAGAGGGAGTTATACCTTTGGCTAGGGTCGACTCCTTTGGCTCGAGAGGTATATACGGGATACGGAAATTAGTTTAGAACGGTGTTTCGGAGTGGAGGAGGGCGTATTTGATCGAAATACGGAGTTTTCACGCAAAACGAGGTAAAACCGAGGCTCGGGAGGGGTGAGAATTAGTTTAGGCCGTGAGGTTTTGGTGGAGGGGGGTAATTTTTGTTGTTACAATTGGCTTTGACAGCCTCTCTATTTATAGGTGAAATTTCAGTAGGAGTCCGGCCGGACTTAGGCTGAAATCCAGGGGGTTTTGTGAAACTTTGGGAATTTGAGGGACTTGCTGGCAATTTCTAAAAGTCTGCAAAGGGAGTCCGGCCGGACTGAGACTGTATACCAGGGGTATTTTAGTCTTTTCACTTTGAATTTGATTGAAGGATGACTAGAGGGAGGTGGCATGCGTGCCAAGTGTCCCTGTGAGTCACCAGCCATGTGGGAGTTCGTTCCCGAGTCCCGGTTTTGTCCGTTTTTTAAAATAACAGTCCGGAAAATGTCCGAAATGCCCCCGGAAAGTGCCGAAAAGTGCGTTTTTCAGGGAAAGCCATACTTTTACGTGTGTTGACGCGTGTCAAGTACGTTTCGACGTCGGGATGTACGGGGCAGTCCCGGGACGTCTCGTTGGCATGGCAACGGGGAGCTTAACGAGTTCCGGTTAACCTGGAGCGGGCCAGTTAACGGATTTTGGTTAACTTTCTGACAGATTTTGACGATCCGGATTTGAGTACTTACAAACACACACATACAATAATGCTCACACACATCGGACAATGGAGACCAATACGTTCGACAAAGACTGTAATTCCATTGCAACAACAATTTAGTGGTGGAATCAACCATGGAGAAGCCATTAGCAGCTTGTCTTGCATGATGAGGGGTGATATCGAATAAGGGGTGCTTGCAACCAGAAAAGAGCAATCGTTAGCGCGGATAGTGTGGTGGAGGAGGCACAATGAGAAAGGACGGATGGCAGAATATTTTGGAGAAAGCAATGATTAGAGATGGGTGGATTTTAATTAGTCATACAAGGTAGTTCGGGGACTTAGAATTATTTATAATTTTTTGGGGACTTTTTAAGATTATAATATTGTCGCATGGATCCGAACGGATAATTGAAAAGTGCATGTCTTCATTAAGCATTGGAGACTTATTAATTAGGGGAGTAAATGGAAGAGAATTGTTATTCGCCCCTGCACAATTACTTAATACCCCCGAACTACTAAGTTTACCGATAAAAATTAAGAATAGACAATCATTATTACTATTCTACCCTTTTAAACCCCTAAATAAACACCCACCTAAACTATCAAAATACACCCACACCCCCCCACACACCCACTTACACATGCAAACACAAAATCTCTGAAACTTTTACCTGAGATTCTTAAAGATTGTTTGCGCTAAACTCCAAAACGTGTAGAAGCTCATAGAGAGCAGATATCACCCCCAAAAACTGGCAGAAATTTCACTTTTCATACTCCATCTTACAAACAACAGCAGGCCCCCTCAGAGCTCTTTTTGAGGTTACTCATCTGATAGCATGGCCATAAACATTAGATTTCTCTTATTTAGTCATCATGATGCAAATATTAATCCACAAGAACCTGAAAGGAAATACAAGACAAGATCAGTCAAGGAATAGCCCACGGGGAGATATCATATTAACAACACCCGTAGAAGCTGAAAAGGTAAGGAATGACAATAATGAAGCTCTAGTTTTTTGATCGTTTCCTCTTTCCTTTCATATGATGGGGAAGGGTAACCATGAAAGAGGCTTGTTGAATGAGAATCACCAAAGAAAACGAATGGGAATCATAAAGTAAAACAAAAGTACAATAAATACAATTTGAATCATCCAAAAGGAAAATGCAAGTGAAAGTGAATTGTCTTTTCAATGCAACTTATTGAACAACATTGTAGCTTGTTCTTGGATCACCAAGAAGTTCAACACGTTTCTAAACCATCCTATATCACTGTTACTTAAGACCAATCCCACCTACTTTTTCTAAACCCTGCTAGAACAGAGATAACTAAGACACCACAAACTTGTAGAAAACAAATGGATCCAAGGCAAAACCACAGCTTGCGAACAGAGAAATGTAGATAAAGAAAATATAGAAGAATATTTTGCAGAAGAGAGAAGAGAGAGCGGCAGCAAGCATGGAAGAAGAGAGTGAGGGGGTGAGATCAACCATGGTGACAGAAGAGAGAAGGGCGACGAAGTTTGTAGAAGAAAGAGGGATGTTTCGGGGGAAGTGACGCTGGAGAGGGGGGAGAGAGAGAGTGACGCTGGAGAGGGAGCAGAGAGAGATTGAGAAGAATAGTATGGAATACAAAAGGACTCGGCAAATTCGAGAACATGCTGAATATCAAAATACCACTCTAAGACATTATAATTACACATATGACTGGATATGAAATTACTTGTCTACGCTTATTTTGAGCGGGAAAGTGGTTCTCTTACTTGGCTCATTATATAGTTATAGATGTATGGTTTTCTTTTGTTCAACTAATGATAAATCTTGTCTTTAGTTGTAATTACCATCCCATATTTATTTTAACAATCAAGCATCAATATTGATACTTGATCATTAAGAGGAAGATGGGGTGGTTGTTACAATTAAAACCAAAGTCCACCCTTAGTTTGTAATAGTTGCATAAAAGAAAATCAATAAGCAACAAGCATTAATTTCTTGATGTTATCAAACACAACCTAACTCTTAGCTCTCTGAACAAAATAAATTTGAACTTATATTGGACATAGTCGGATATTCATGCTTTTATTGAATGAGTGTAGGCCCAATTATAGTTGTCTTTCTACTCAAAATCCAAAAATGGATCGAGCTCAAATCAAAAGTTCATATGATCTGATGTTAAGCCAACAACTTCTAATGAATAAAACTTATACCTACTAGTTTGTAGGCGTAATCCAAAAATATGACGTATGAAATGCACATAACACTTCAATGCTCCCCAGATGAGGTAAGAAAATATCGATGACTATCTTTGTCCATACGTATTGCCGATAAAGAAACAAATATCCATGCTCTTCCGATTTTCATAAAAGTTGTTCCATCTGTGATCAATCCTCTAATTAATTGACTAGTCTACCCTTTCAACCAACCGAAATTGACACCCAGTTTCTCTATACCTTCTAAGTTTCTCTCCCTAATTTTGTTCAATAGTTTGATCTTCATTCATTTCGCCTGGTGTTTTCAGAGCAATCTTCTTCTCATTGTAATAACGCGAGTAGCAAACCTTATAAAGTTGGTAACACATTATAAATAACAAGGTATTTTGTGGGAAATAATCTCTCTGAATGTGATTGAAGACCTTCTGAATGTTCTTTTCATGGTTGTCTCCTTCTTCCTAAGAATCAAATTATTGGGTGTCGTTAGATGTTATTGGATATCTAAAAGTCAGGCAACACACACGTACAATAATGCTCACACACATCGGACAATGGAGACCAATACGTTCGACAAAGACTGTAATTCCATTGCAACAACAATTTAGTGGTGGAATCAACCATGGAGAAGCCATTAGCAGCTTGTCTTGCATGATGAGGAGTGAAATCGAATAAGGGCTGCTTGCAACCAGAAAAGAGCAACCGTTAGCGCAGATAGTGTGGTGGAGGAGGCACAATGAGAAAGGAGGGATGGCAGAATATTTTGGAGAAAGCAATGATTAGAGATGGGTAGGTTTTAATTAGTTATACAAGGTAGTTTGGGGACTTAGAATTATTTATAATTTTTTGGGGACTTTTTAAGATTATAATCTTGCCGCATGGATCCGAACGGATAATTGAAAAGTGCATGTCTTCATTAAGCATTGGAGACTTATTAATTAGGGGAGTAAATGGAAGAGAATTGTTATTCGCCCCTGCACAATTACTTAATACCCTCGAACTACTAAGTTTACCGATAAAAATTAAGAATAAACACTCATTATTACTATTCTACCCTTTTAAACCCCTAAATAAACACCCACCTACACGTGCAAACACAAAATCTCTGAAACTTTTGCCTGAGATTCTTAAATATTGTTTGCGCTAAACTCCAAAACGTGCAGAAGCTCATAGAGAGCAGATATCACCCCAAAAACTGGCAGAAATTTCAGTTTCATACTCCATCTTACAAACAACAGCAGGCCCCCTCAGAGCTCTTTTTGAGGTTGCTCATCAGATAGCATGGCCATAAACATTTTATTTCTCTTATTTAGTCGTCACTATGAAATATTAATCCACAAGAACCTGAAAGGAAATACAAGACAAGACCAGTCAAGGAATAGCCCACTGGGAGATATCATATTAAGAACACCCGTAGAAGCTGAAAACGTAAGGATTGACAATAATGAAGTTCTAGTTTTTTGATTGTTTCCTCTTTCCTTTCATATGATGGGGAAGGGTAACCATAAGAGAGGATTGTTGAATGAGAATTACCAAAGAAAACGAATGGGAATCATAAAGTAAAACAAAAGTACAATAAATACAATTTGAATCATCCAAAAGGAAAATGCAAGTGAAAGTGAATTGTCTTTTCAATGCAACTTATTGAACAACATTGTAGCTTGTTCTTGGATCACCAAGAAGTTCAACACATTTCTAAACCATCCTATATCACTGTTACTTAAGACCAATCCCACCTACTTTTTCTAAACCCTGCTAGAACAGAGATAACTAAGACACCACAAACTTGTAGAAAACAAATGGATCTAAGGCAAAACCACAGCTTGCGAACAGAGAAATGTAGATAATGAAAAGATAGAAGAATATTTTGCTGAAGAGAGAAGAGAGGGCGGCAGCAACCATGGAAGAAGAGAGTGAGGGGGCGAGATCAACCATGGCGACAGAAAAGAGAAGGGCGACGAAGTTTGTAGCAGAAAGAGGGATGTTTCAGGGGAAGTGACGCTGGAGAGGGGAGAGAGAGAGAGTGACGCTGGAGAGGGAGTAGAGAGAGATCGAGAAGAAGAGTATGGAATACAAAAGGACTCGGCAAATTCGAGAACATGCTGAATATCAAAATACCACTCTAAGGCATTATAATTACACATATGACTGGATGTGAAATTACTTGTCTACCCTTATTTTGAGCGGGAAAATGGTTCTCTTACTTGGCTCATTATATAGTTATAGATGTATGGTTTTCTTTTGTTCAACTAATAATAAATCTTGACTTTAGTTGTAATTACCATCCCATATTTCTTTTAACAATCAAGCATCAATATTGATACTTGATCATTAAGAGGAAGATGGGATGGTTGTTACAATTAAAATCAAAGTCCACCCTTAGTTTGAAATAGTTGCATAAAAGAAAATCAATAAGCAACAAGCATTAATATCTTGATGTTATCAAACACAACCTAACTATTAGTTCTCTAAACAAAATAAATTTGAACTTATATTGGACATAGTCGGATATTCATGCTTTTATTGAATGAGTGTATGCCCAATTATAGTTGTCTTTCTACAAAAAATCCAAAAATGGATCGACCACAAATCAAAAGTTCATACGATCTGATGTTAAGCCAACAACTTCTAATGAATAAAACTTATACCTACTAGTCTGTAGGCGTAATCCAAAAATATGACGTATGAAATGCACATAACACTTCAATGCTCCCCAGATGAGGTAAGAAAATATCCATGACTGTCTTTGTCCATACGTATTGCCGATAAAGAAACAAATATCCATGCTCTTTCGATTTTCATAAAAGTTGTTCCATCTGTGATCAATCCTCTAATTAATTGACTAGTTTACCCTTTCAACCAACCGAAATTGACACCCAGTTTCTCTATACCTTCTAAGTTTCTCTCCCTAATTTTGTTCAATGGTTTGATCTTCATTCATTTCGCCTGGTGTTTTCAGAGCAATCTTCTTCTCATTGTAATAACGCGAGTAGCAAACCTTATAAAGTTGGTAACACCTTATAAATAACAAGGTATTTTGTGGGAAATAATCTCTCTGAATGTGATTGAAGACCTTCTGAACGTTCTTTTCATGGTTGTCTCCTTCTTCCTAAGAATCAAATTATTGGGTGTCGTTAGATGTTATTGGATATCTAAAAGTCAGGCAACACACACATACAATAATGCTCACACACATCGGACAATGGAGACCAATACGTTCGACAAAGACTGTAATTCCATTGCAACAACAATTTAGTGGTGGTATCAACCATGGAGAAGCCATTAGCAGTTTGTCTTGCATGATGAGGGGTGAAATCGAATAAGGGGTGCTTGCAACCAGAAAAGAGCAACCGTTAGCGCGGATAGTGTGGTGGAGGAGGCACAATGAGAAAGGAGGGATGGCAGAATATTTTGGAGAAAGCAATGATTAGAGATGGGTGGGTTTTAATTAGTCATACTAGGTAGTTCGGGGACTTAGAATTATTTATAATTTTTTGGGGACTTTTTAAGATTATAATCTTGCCGCATGAATTCGAACGGATAATTGAAAAGTGCATGTCTTCATTAAGCATTGGAGACTTATTAATTAGGGGAGTAAATGGAAGAGAATTGTTATTCGCCCCTGCACAATTACTTAATACCCCCGAACTACTAAGTTTACCGATAAAAATTAAGAATACACAATCATTATTACTATTCTACCCTTTTAAACCCCTAAATAAACACCCACCTAAACTATCAAAATACACCCACACACCTCCCACCCACACACCACTTACACGTGCAAACATAAAATTTCTGAAACTTTTGCCTGAGATTCTTAAAGATTGTTTGCGCTAAACTCCAAAACGTGTATAAGCTCATAGAGAGCAGATATCACACCAAAAACTGGCAGAAATTTCACATTTCATACTCCATCTTACAAACAACAGCAGGCCCCCTCAGTATCTCTTTTTGAGATTTCTCATCTGATAGCATGGCCATAAACATTTTATCTCTCTTATTTAGTCATCACTATGCAAATATTAATCCACAAGAACCTGAAAGGAAATACAAGACAAGATCAGTCAAGGAATAGCCCACTGGGAGATATCATATTAAGAACACCCATCGAAGCTGAAAAGGTAAGGACTGACAATAATGAAGTTCTAGTTTTTTGATCGCTTCCTCTTTCCTTTCATATGATGGGGAAGGGTAACCATGAGAGAGGCTTGTTGAATGAGAATCACCAAAGAAAACGAATGGGAATCATAAAGTAAAACAAAAGTACAATAAATACAATTTGAATCATCCAAAAGGAAAATGCAAGTGAAAATGAATTGTCGTTTCAATGCAACTTATTGAACAGCATTGTAGCTTGTTCTTGGATCACCAAGAAGTTCAACACATTTCTAAACCATCCTATATCACTGTTACTTAAGATCAATCCCACCTACTTTTTCTAAACCCTGCTAGAACAGAGATAACTAAGACAACACAAACTTGTAGAAAACAAATGGATCTAAGGCAAAACCACAGCTTGCGAATAGAGAAATGTAGATAAAGAAAAGAGAGAAGAATATTTTGCAGAAGAGAGAAGAGAGAGCGGCGGCAACCATGGAAGAAGAGAGTGAGGGGGCGACATCAACCATGGCGACAAAAGAGAGATGGGCGACGAATTTTGTAGCAGAAAGAGGGATGTTTCGGGGGAAGTGACGCTGGAGAGGGGGGAGAGAGAGAGTGACGCTGGAGAGGGAGTAGCGAGAGATCGAGATGAAGAGTATGGAATACAAAAGGACTTGACAAATTCGAGAACATGCAAAATATCAAAATACCACTCTAAGACATTATAATTACAAATATGACTAGATATGAAATTACTTTTCTACCCTTATTTTGAGTGAAAAAATGGTTCTCTTACTTTGCTCATTATATAGCTATAGAATATAGATAGAGTTCTGAAATTGATGTTTTTTTTTTTTTTTTTTTAAATTGCGGATTATTAAGTAACTAGTAAAAGTTCATGTTCGAGGACACGTTTTTTTTTTTAATTAATTTTTTTTTTAAAGGGCAAAATGAAAAAGAAATAACTTAGTGAGAGAAAATGAGAAATTTTGGCTTATGAAACCATCCCTTTGCCATTTACTATTAGATGTGATGTTGGAATAACAATTCTCTTGGAAACAATGCTAGAACTCCTGCGTCTGCCATTGTGAAGGAGAGAGCTATGTATTTGAAGAAGGCATTTTGGAGCGACGGCCTGGATTCGGTATCGCCGGTGGCGGACCTGGTGAGGTCACTAGACAAGCAACGCCAGTATCGAGAGGTCACACTCGCCCTCCGAACCGGACTCCGGGATGCTCGAGCCGAGTTTTCGTTCCTCCGACTACGTGGCCTTCGGAGCATCCTCAAATTCCTCCGATCAGTCCCTGCCTCCGATTCCACCATCAGCCTTTTCTGCCACACCCAATCCATTCCCGATCTCCAAGGTTCCTCCCATTTCCACCATCATTTCTCAATTTATTATAATTTTATGATCCTTGTTTTGTATTTGAGAGGATTAATTAATAGAATGTTAATGAAATCATTGACAAAAAAATTTCTCTTGCGAACTATGATTGAGCATAGAACCTAATAAATGAATGCAATCGGGAGTAAAATTTATTTGGTTCGTTTAACATCATGTTACAATCATCAAAGTAAATGAGTGATTGGACGAGTGCTAAATTTATTCGACTATGTCACCATTGGTATCGGATCATTTCACATCGAAATAAACTATTGCATGCGCTGCTAGTTAAGTGTTCTATTTCGAAAAAGAACTTACACCAAAATTTGATCTCATATTTGGGTTACATTTACTTCAATTTAACTGAAGAAATAATAACCACAAAGAACTAAGTTACTGAGGAATTATATTTTATACACGGGTGCACATGATAAAGTTATCTCTTCTGTTGTATAGTCAAGAAAGAATACTTCTGTTTGTCAAATTTCCATTATCAGTAGCTGTTCAAAATGAGTGGGAAAAGTTAGAATATGACCTGTTTTTGAGACAAAGGTAGTATCTAATTGCTTGGGGCTTTTGATTGATAGCAAATAATCCTGATGTAAACACATAAGATTGTTATTAAACTCACTAAAGTTTCTGCAAAGAAATACCCCCTCAAAAAATATTTCTTTCCCATTGGAATATTTTTGGTCACATTAAACATTCATACATTCTTGCTAGTTTTTGCATATTTATAAATTTTCATTGATAGTTTACTTAAAGTTTCATATAATGAGATTGTTATTAAACTCACTAAAGTTTCTGCAAAGAAATACCCCCTCAAAAAATATTTTTTCCCATTGAATATTTTTGGTCACGTTAAACAATCATACGTTCTTGCTATTTTTTGCATATTTATAAATTATCATTGATAGTTTACTTAAAGTTTCATATAATGATTAGAGTTTTAGAATCTAAAACATGAAAAATGTATTTGATATTCACAGCACAGTTTCTGTGAAATTTGTATATTTTTTGAGCAACCAAGTGATTTACTAGTTTCTGTTAAACTATAAAATACAAATGGTTTACTCGTTAAAGTTTTAAAACTATACATATTTAACTCAAAAGATCTTGCACTTGAACAAGTTAGATGATTGATATTTACAACTTACGAATTTGCTTATCAGTGATCCCGGTTTTGTTTCGACATTCACTACAAGAGTCAGAGGAGCAAATAGTTACCACTTTGGATCACATATTCAGTGTTGAACCACTGAAGATAATTAGTCCATCAACAGATCCTGAAGTTGCTCTTGCGCTAAGAGTTTTGGAAGGATGTTGTTTGATTCACAGTGAGAGCACAATGTTGGCCCACCAGCATAAGGCAATCCAGGTACACACAACCTTAGCTTTTAAATATGTTGTGCAAACACGACTTATTGGTTCAACTGTTATGAGGTTACATTATACTCTGGAATGTATCTGGAAAAGAATGGATGATTTCGAGACAAGTTTTATTTTTTATTTTTCAAGGACTTTAAAGTATAATATTATGTTACAAAAAAAAAAGAAAATTACATCTAGTTTGTGAGTGAAATTTTTAAATTCATCAGGATTTTTTCTTAAAGACAAAACATTTAGCGAAATGTTCACATCACAATCAATAGTTACAAGGAGTCACAGAATTCTGTCAAGTAATCTATCTAATGGCTCTCAGTTCAGCTTTAATATTAGCCATTATAAGATAACAATATTTGAATTGGGAGATATTCTTTGTATCAGATAACAATATACTCCCTCCGTCCCATTTGAAAGTTCCTATTTCTTTTTGAGAATGGGAATCAAGGAAAAGTGTTATAATATTGATAGTAGAGTAGGTGTTGTGAGTATGAAAAGTGAGGTAGGACAGAGAAAGCGGGGTAGGGAATACTGGAATACTGGAATAGTACGTAGATAGTTGTTTTGATTATGGCAAATGGGTCTCATTAGAAGTATTATAAAATTTCCTTTTTGGGAAACGGGATTTTCTACTATCATACCCAAAACGGCAAAATGAGAACTTTCAAATAGGATGGAGGAAATATATATGTATAAATATATATATATATATATATATATATATATATATATATATATATATATATATATATATATATATATATATATATATATATATATATATTTGCAAAAAAATGGTCACTAAACTAATGATTTTTTTTAAACTTCGATCACTGAATTATAATTTTTCCCAAATCTACCACCCAACTATTTATTTGTTCTAGGCATGGTCACTTCGTCATGAACCTAACGGGGGATCGTTTTTAACTCCAATATGTGCTACCCATGTGACAGCTTTTAGGGTAAACTTGGAAACTCTGAGTAATGAGATATGTTTCATACAAGAGGCTTGTTAATTCCATTAAGAAACAAAACTAAGTGTGCTCTTCAAACACCCAGCAGCCATTCCCCTCCTTTGCCCCCCAGCCGCATGTACATGGAATAGACTCCTCATATAAGTTACATGGAGTTAGACACTTAGACCCCCCGTAGGAGCTATATGGAGATATACTCTCTGCAGGAGTTATACGGAGATGCTTGCTTCAGCCTGCCTGTTATCACCAACGACTTCCAATGCTTTGAACTCTATCCACTTTGTAAAGTAGTCGAATGCAATGACCAACACAGGTAATTGCTACGGCTATGTCGCGATCACTGGAGTTTGCTCGGTTGAAGGAAATCTTGGATTGTCGGCCCATGCCCTCCTCCCGTATGTTGTCCCCGTCAAATTCAGCAATTGCAATCTTAGTATCCCACCCATCCAAATCAACTCATTCACTCTTGGATAATTTTCCATCAAAACAAGAAAAATAAGTACTTTGATTTAATACCTAGTTGATATTCAACCTTCTTTTCAACTTAAAGATCAAAACCCTTAAAATCAAATTCCACTTTGAAAACCAGAAAGTCAGAAACTGCCAAGTCAGAACACTACCAAATCTCAAATTAACGGGAACCCACATGCTGAAACCCTCAAAATTGAGCTATATATGTGTGTGTGTATGTGTGCACATATTTATAATGGTTACATTTTGCGTACTGTTGGATGATTTTTGCATATAGTTATATGCCAAGAGACTTGCTATATCACTTAAAACATAATATTTGTGCTCTGAACCATTATTAAAAGCAAGTATATGCATAAAAATATGAGAAACTCTTTGGCAGTGGATAATAATATGTACCGCAATCTCTATAGGCAAGGGCATGAAGTATTCGTGTTCACTAATAATCATTCAACATAAACAGAACTCTGAAAGTTTTATTAGAACCATCTTTTCCCCAAGTCTTCAACAAAAGTCGTATGCTTACTTTGTTGAACAAGCACAAGAATTGATATGTAAGAGTATACAAGTTGATCTGATGCAATCCCTATATTACATAATCTTAACTGAACTTAAAGTATTAGTATCTCATTAAGGGACACGATAAGAATTTACTTGTTCAATATGTTAGTTCCATCGGACGATCTAGTCTATAAGAAGGAGAGTGGGAGGTTGGTGGCTAGAAATAAGACTTGCCTCCCAACACCACATATGCCACTCTAACTGTAGGTTTATCGAACACCGAGTTAGAATGAAAACTTAACACTATCCTATGAAATGATATGACAAGCTATTGATACAAAAAAGGACAACTGGCATCGATCATAAATCCTACTTTCCAATACTCTCACAAATGGGAGCTGAGACAACAACAACAACAACAAAGCCTTAGTCCCAAAATAATTTGGGGTCGGCTAACATGAATCCTCATGTGTCATCGTGAGAAAAGGTTGTTGGAAAAAAAATTAAGAAAAAATAAAAAAAAATAAAAAAATAATAATAAATAAAAATAAAATAAATAAATAAATCAGCCCCCCACATGAATTTTTGCTCTCCACTCCGGCCTCTTCAACACCATACTTTCATCCACTCCAAGTAAACTCATATCATTCTCAATCACTCTAATCCAAGTTTGTTTGGGTCTTCCCCTACCCCTCGCCATTTTATCATTTCTCCACTGTTCCGGCCTCCTAACCGGTGCATCACTGGGTCTCCTTCTCACATGTCCAAACCACCTCAAACGATTTTTCCTCATTTTATCCTCAATGGGCGCAACTCCTACTTTACCTCTGATCACCTCATTCCCCAATCGATCCTCTTGTATGACCGCACATCCATCGAAGCATACGCATCTCCGCCACATTCATCTTATGCACGTGACACTGTTTCACGGCCCAACATTCGGTGCCGTAAAGCAATGCCGCCCTAATTGCCCTGCGGTAGAATTTTCCCTTTAATCTATTGGGCATGCCGCGATCACATAGAAACCCTGTGTCACTCTTCCACTTCAACCAACCTGCTTTAATCCTATGAGCCACATCACCATTTAATTCTCCATCCTTTTGAATAATGGATCCAAGATAGCGAAAAAACTCAGAAGCTTGGACAATATTTCCATCAAATGTGACCGCCCCTGCCCCCTACTTTCAACTTTGCTAAACTTACACTCCAAATATTCAGTCTTGCTTCTGCTTAGTCGAAAACCTCGAGATTCCAAAGTGTCTCCACAACTCCAATTTACTTTCAACACCCTCTCTTGTCTCATCAATCAGCACAATATCATCTGCGAACAACATACACCTTGGTATATCATCTTGGACTGACCTCGTCAATTCGTCCATTATCAAAGCAAAAAGAAAGGGGCTAAGTGCAGAACCTTGATACACTCCAATCTTTATAGGGAACTCTTCAGTCTTCCCAACACTAGTCTGTACACAAGTACTAACTCCATTATACATGTCCTTGATAATATCAATATATTTCTTTGAAACATCATTCTTTGTTAATGCCCACCAAAGTATCTCTCTTGGCACTTTATCATACACCTTCTCCAAATCAATGCAAACCATATGCAAATCTTTCTTTTGATCCCGATATTTTTCCATGGTTTGTCTCATAAGATATATTGCCTCCATAGTCGATCTTCCCGGCATAAACCCAAATTGGTTATTCGAAATATCCACAATTTTTCTCAGCCTTTGTGCAATCACTCTTTTCCAAAGTTTCATAGCATGGCTCATTAGTTTGATCCCCTATAGTTGGCACAATCTTGGACATCACCTTTGTTCTTATACAAAGGGATCAGAGTACTCTTCCGCCACTCCAATGGCATTGTGTTAATTCTCCATATCTTGTTGTTAACCAATCTATTCCCCTCTCCCCGAAACATCTCCAAACCTCAATTGGTATACCATTCGGTCCTACAGCTTTCTTCAATCTCATCTTTTTCATTGCCATTTCCACTCCACTCTTTTGAATTCTCCGCATAAAATCTCGATTAACCATACTCGAAGAGATATTTAAATCTCCAATATTCTGCTCTTGACCGCCATTGAACAAGGTATCAAAGTACGAACTCCATCTATCTTTTATCTCTTTATCCCCGACTAGAACTCTTTGATCTACATCTTTCACATATTTAACCGTCCCAATATCTCGTGTCCTCTTATCCCTCATACGAGCGATTCTGTAGATGTCCTTTTCCCCTTCTTTTGTATCCAACTTATCATAGAGTTTTTGATTCACCTTTGCTCTTGCGTCTCTTACTGCTTTCTTAGCATCTCTTCTAGCTTACTTATACTTCTCATAGTTCTCGTCGCTCCTACATTTCTCCAATAATTTGTAGCATTCTCGCTTGCCCCTTATTGCTTGTTTTACTTTCTCGTTCCATCATGATGTGTCCTTACTTGGTGGCCCGTTTTCTCTAGATTCTCCAAGGACTTCTTTTGCCACCTCCTTTATGGTATGTTCCATCTTAGTCCAAGTCGAATCTATATCCATATCCTCCATATTATCCGATCAAATACCGGTATCGACCATCTTAGCTACAAATTTCTGTTGATTCTCCCCTTGAAGTCTCCACTACTTGATTCTAGGATCTACCTGTGGTTTTCTCTTCCTCGAAATTCTCTTACTTCGAAAATCAAGTACTACCAGTCTATGTTGAGTTGCTGTGCTCTCACTCGGAATAGCCTTGCAATCTGTATAACTCTTTCTACAAGCATTTCTTACTAAGAAGAAGTCAATCTGATTCGCATTACCTCCACTCCTATAGGACACTAAGTGAGATTCTCTCTTCTTGAACTAAGTGTTTATTATACTCAAGTCATATGCCAACGCAAAGTCCAGGATACTATTTCCTGCTTCATTCCTCTTCCCAAAACCAAAACCTCCATGTATGCTCTCAAAGCCATGTCGACTAGACCCCACATGCCCGTTCAGATCACCACCAATCACTAATTTCTCACCACTAGGTACTCGTTGCACTACCTCCTCCAAATCTTCCCAGAACACTTGTTTAATAGATGCATCCAACCCTACTTGTGTTGCATAGGCGGAAATAATAGTTATAATCTCATTACGTATCACCAGTTTAATGCCCATAATTCGATCACTCTTTCTGTACACTTCCACCACATCATTAATATACTCCTTATCAATAATGATACCCACTTCATTTCTACCCCTATTCTTTCCTGAGTACCAAAGCTTAAAACCCCAAGGCGGTATTTCTTTTGCTTTCTCTCCAACCCACTTAGTTTCCTGTAGACACATTATGTGAATCTCTCTCCTCATAACTTCCACCACCTCTGTTGATCTCCCTGTCAAGGATCCAATGTTCCAAGTTCCAAAGCGCATCCCACTACCCTTACACCTACCATGGACTAGCTTCTTTACCCGCACTCGTCCGCAATGCGGGAACCCTTGCATATTTGACACCACCCCCGAGCGAAGAGATGGCACGTCGCTTCCGGGCGACGACCTAGCAACCTTTGCATACTTATCACTACACCCAGGTCTTTGAAGTGTAGCGCGCCGTTGCTGAGGAAACGCCCCAACGATATTCATATTCCGATTCATGTCATGATAATGTGACAAAATTTTTACGCTGGCTGTCACAAGCCTACTGCAACCCTCACCCTTTATCCTTACTTGGGACAGGCAAGGATAAATCCTTAGTGGATTTAAATGGGAGCTGAGACGCAAAAACTATATTCAGCATATAGATTATGTATCATCAGATACTACAGTTATGCGTAAAATTACAATGACATAAGTCATGCCCTTGGAATTACATATCAATTGAAACTTATTGTTCAATTCTTGCATATGCCAGAACAGTCTGCTCTAGCCTAGAATCAGGCAACTATCATTCCCTTCTTTTCAAGATGTTGGCATATTTCATTTATTAGCTGGATTAGCTGTCCCTCATCTTACTGGAAATGGTTTTCTGGTTCAACCTCATTCCACAGTTGGAGTGATGCGAACTACACCACGAGTAGTGTAACTCATGATCAATTCAGGACCCCGAAGATCGTCAATCATGGGATTCGTGGGATGGACTCTCAACCCAGTGATTAGAAAACCATGAACCTCAGTGTACTTTTAATGATGGATTGAATCGAATGCGCAACCCGACGAGTATATGAACTCGTGAACCTTGAAATAAGGCTGAAGACTGAAGACACTACAATCAAGAGATGGTAACTTGATTGATAAGTAGCGTATGATCGCAAACACCCACACTTAATAAGATCGAAACTAGCGAAGAACTAACTAAAACAGAGAACTCTCATTGATGTCATATAAGCCAAAGATTAATACAATGCTGTTAAAACCTAGCTTAAATATTACTAGCTGATGAAGCATAAAATAGATGGTACCGGGGGTACCTAATCAGTCGGGAACGCGGCGTTAGATTCCTGGTCAAACGAACAGACGATTCGCAAAACAGACACCGTTAGGGCGCGGGGGTGTTCCCCGCGAAAACCCTCGGGAGTGAGAGTAAGTATTTGCGTTTATAGAGAGAGAAATCAATTGACAAGAGTTTAAAGTCAAAAGATGTGTTACCAAAATATGTGAATTATGGCTTGTAAATATAGGCATAGCAATGTATAATCCATGTAGGATAGGAGTGCTTGTAGATAATATTGTACTCCAAGTATGATAATATTTGTTGAGTCCTTGTTTGAATAGGAGTTCATGTGAGGTAATGTTATAATCCTTGAAAGATTATAACTGCTCAATGTCCTAATTTGAGTAGGATTGATATTTTGGGCCCAATCCATTGGACTTTGCCCGGCCACGGATCTACGTTCGTAACTCAGTTTATACTGTTCAGTGGCCCCCGACTTCCTAGCTTGGCTATGCCGAGGAGGAAGTAGTGCTCTACCTCGGTTTAAACGAATACAAACGGGCTCATACGTGTCACGAGATGCTTCATTATCCGACGACTCAATAGTAAAATGATGGGCGCAGATATCGAGGTCTGACATTCGTCTTTTTAATAAGTATAAGTCATTTCTTCACTTGTTGTCTTTACTTGCTTATTCATTGCCTTAACTGCTTTTGGTTTGAACTGTTGTATGTTGAATGTTTGTATGTTGAATACTCGCCAAGTATCAAAGCAATTTTGGGAAACCGAGGAAACTCGTTCCGTCTTCAACGCTTGGTAATTTTTTCAGTTTGGGTCATTAGGCCGAGGAGGGTTCCTCGGAATGACTGTTGGATTTTTCTTTTTCATCTCTCTATGACGAGGAAGATGACTCGTACATAGGTCTAGGATGGTTCTGCCGATAGTCATTAGGCCGAGGTGTTTCCTCGGCAAGACGTTTGGCTTGTCCTTCATTTTCATCTCCTTATGCCGAGAAAGGTGAGTCGTACATAGGTTTTAGATGTGTCTGCCGATAGTCGTTAAGCCGAGGTGTTTCCTCGGCAAGAAGTTTGGCCTGCCCTTCTTTTTCATCTCCTTATGCCGAGGAAGGTGACTCGTACATAGGTCTTAGATGTTTTTGCCGATGAGGTCATTAGGCCGAGGGGTTTCCTCGTCATGACATTTGGCTTTTTCTTTTTCATCTCTCTATGACGAGAAAGATGACTCGTACATAAGTCTAGGATGGTTCTGCCGATAGTCGTTAGGCCGAGGTGTTTCCTCGGCAAGACGTTTGGCTTGCTCTTCTTTTTCATCTACTTATGCCGAGAAAGGTGACTCGTACATAGGTTTTAGATGTGTCTGCCGATAGTCGTTAAGCCGAGGTGTTTCCTCGTCATGACATTTGACTTTCTTCATTTCATCTACCTTATGCGACTCGTACATAGGTCTTGCTAGTCGTTTTTTGTCTTGCTAGTTCGTCTACGTCCTGCAGCTCTCCTTGTCTCAAGTCAGGGTACGTCCGCTGACGAGATGAGGGGCTATATCTGGGTCAGACATAACTGTGTCATTGTTGTCATCCTTATGAACGTCTAGTATCTCCATTTGAACTAGTTCGTCTACGTCCTGCAACTCTCCTTGTCTCAAGTCAGGATCGGCCCCCGAGTTCTGGCCGCTGATGAGATGAGGGGCTATATCTGGGACGGACAGAACCGTGTCATTGTTGTCATCCTCATGAATGTCTGGTATCTCAATCTGAACTAGTTCGTCTACGTCCTGCAGCTCTCCTTGCCTCAAGTCCGGGTACGTCCGCTAACGAGATGAGGGGTTAAATCTGGGACGGACATAACCGTGTCATTGTTGTCATCCTCATGAATGTCTTGTATCTCAATCTGAAATAGTTCGTCTAAGTCCTGCAGCTCTCCTTGTCTCAAGTCAGGGTACGTCCGCTGACGAGATGAGGGGTTAAATCTGGGACAGACAGAACCGTGTCATTGTTGTCATCCTCATGAACGTCCGATATCTCAATCTGAACTAGTTCGTCTACGTCCTGCAGCTCTCCTTGTCTCAAGTCAGGGTAAGGGTACGTCCGTTGACGAGATGAGGGCCTAAATCTGGGACGGACAGAACCGTGTCATTGTTATCATCCTCATGAATGTCTGGTATCTCAATCTGAACTAGTTCGTCTACGTTCTGCAGCTCTCCTTGTCTCAAGTCAGGGTACGTCCGCTGACGAGATGAGGGGCTAAATCTGGGACAGACAGAATCGTTTCATTGTCTTCGTGGATATCTAGAATCATGTGTTCCTCATCCTCTTCCCTTCGTGGCAGTGCCGATAGGGTTTCTCCGGTACTTAGTCAGTCCATCACATGTTTTTCATTTTTTCCCGCACATAAGCCCACTCGAGATCTATGGACGCTGGGATGGTGTCCTTAGGATAAGATGTGAATTGTTCGATGTTCTTGCAAATCAATCGAGCACAGATGTGCTGGGACTACTATAATGCTTGTATAGTACTGTTTGTCATTTTCTTCCTTGTCTACGGTATCAGATCTGACTTAGAATTGGCTTTTGCCGTGTTGCTCAATTGCCTTGACGAGCTGCTAGGTTGCTCGCATGTGTGTAATATGCTGATTATTCATTGCACTATGATGTTGTCTTGAACTTAGTTTCACAGCAATTGTGCCTGACAAAGTCGCTGAGCATGCTCTGATGTTAGCAGTTTTTCATCCAATCCGGCTGCCGTGCTCATCGTTTTAAATCTTGGGGGCTGCTTTATTGATGCTCTTGATGATAGACCATTTGTTTTTGTTTGCTCGAGCAAGGTCAGCATTGGTTGGCCTGATATGGCAATCACCTCTCTGAAGTGAGTCTATTGTGCTTGCTTCAGTTGAGCAAGGGTGTATGTTGCTCGACTGATTGGCCCTTCTTAGAGGTTGTGCAGTTTGTTGCGGGATATCGCGGAGGATAGATAGGAGAGATGCTTCTCTTGCTTGATGCCCCCCATGCTTCCGCTATAACTGACATATTTTTTCACCAAATTCATATTCAAAATTGTTGGTTGTTTGTGTTGGTTCATGATTGTCAAGAAAAGTCTTGGCAATGGTGGTGAGGCCCTTTGGTCGAGGTCAGATTTTGTGAGCCGGTTGGTTAGCTGTAGTGCTCGCTCAAATACTCATCCTGATTTTATTCCTTGACAAGACAAAGAATGAAAGAATTAATAATGTAAGCAATCATTGTTGTATTTCAGCTTTAATAGAAACATTGTAGAAATATCAATTTAGGCAAGAACTGATGCATAATTTTTGGTCCTTGCTAGTGTGAAATGTGACGAGTAATGGCAAGCATGATTTGTGATACGAACATGTGCCTATGTGTCTGTAAAGTTAATAAGGAGATTCCCATTAGTTTTACTTGTTCAAAAGTGAAACCATGTTATGAAGTGACTGAAAACAAGATTTGGAGAGAGTACACCTGTTTGCTAAGAACAAGGTCGAGCATTGCTTGGCCTTTTATGGTACTGCTGCTCCGAGCTGGGTTAGGGTACTTCGGCTTCCATGCTCGGGGGTGATATTCTACTTGCCATTCTCATGCCGCTAGCACAATATAACTTGTCGCCTTACATCTGTCTGAGGAAAGTCCTCAACGGAGCACTCGATGAATAAGTTGCTGCCGTGAATGTCGATTATCATTAGGGAGTAGTGTGGTGTTGTTTCTGGTGTGCCGGGCTATAGACTGATTTTTTGTGCTTGCGCATATGGTTGGTAGTCCTAGTAATGATGTGATCTGCTTGGTCAAGAACACTATTTCCACCCCACTTAATTTAATTATGCCATTAAGATGATATATTGTTGATATAGCATTGACACAAAGTATGCATCATAAATTACTATTTTTGAAAGAGAACTAGAATTATTTTTTAAGGAAACTAAAATGTGGTTTCATATAAAAAACAAAAAAACCAAAATGTAATTTGAGTATATTTTTTGGGTGGCAGACAGTACTCCCTCCGTCTCAGAATGATCTTTCTACTTTTTTTGACTTTACTATGAATGAACTTTGAGTAATAATTATAGGTTGATTCAATTATACTAATGTAAATCTATAACTTGTAATTGATACACCATCAACAATACTATAAATAACAAGTTACATTTTCATCAGAATAATCAAATCAAGCTAAAATAATTGCTCAAAGTTCATTCGTAGTAACGACAAAAAAAGTGAGAAGATCATTTTGGGACGGAGGGAGTATAAGATTACAAATACTCCCTCTGTCCCGAAAGATCTTTCCCACTTTTTTTGTCGTTAACACAAAGGTAATTTGAGCGATAATTTTAGGTTGATTTAATTATTATAATGAAAATTTAAAACTTGTTATTGATACACCGTTATAAATACTATCAATAACAATTTTTAGAAATTCATTCAGATAACTAAATCAACCTATAATTATTGTTTAACGTATCTTCGCGTTAACGGAAAAAAAAAAGTAGGCTGATCATTTTGGGACATTGGAAGTATGTTTCTATGTCCTTTAATTATTTATTGCTATTTTATTTTTAAAAAAATCACATAAATTGTCACCTGATCCCCCCTCAACTAAAATCCTGGCTACGTCCCTGCTGTGTGGACTTCTAAAATTCTCCATTGTGCCAAACAAACACTAGAAGTTGGAAACATAACCCTCTAGTGATCCTTCTTCCATAGTAACTTTTAAGATGATTGAAAGTCCTGATTAACCCTCAAACTCACCATGAAACTTGTAAATGAGATCAAAGATTTCAACAAACATAGGATTGAATGTGGAAGCTACATTGTTAGAGTATTCACGAGTCTGTGGCTTGTGATTCTCAAAGGGTTCTGTGTTTATACTGCAAGCCTTAATAGTTTTACATGCGTTTTTTTTCTTGAAGGTTTTAATGAATGTACTGTCCACTAGAGGTGTGCTCGAGCAAGGGGCATGCTTAGATGCTCTGATATCAATTGTGCTGGATTCATCAGCAAATCAAATGGTAGGCTACTTCTCTGGCTATGGTTAATTGACACACCAATGATATTTTTATGGTTTTAATATATATGGTACCTATTCTTATTAAAAAACATGACTCCTATTTCAGTGTTTTGTATCAGCAACCCAAGATCTCTATCATTTTCACTTGTGAATCACTTCGTCATTTTGAGTGGACTATATTAATGGTTATTCATATTCATATTGCCAGGACTTTGAAGCGTGTAATGGCATTGAGGAAGTTGCATTACTCATTAGAGATAAACAAGTAGATGAAAGTTTAAGGTACTTTTTCGACCCTTGAGTTTCTCTATACTCCCTCCGTCCCTAAATGATAGTTCCATTTACCATTTTTGTTTGTCCAAAAAAGATAGTCTCATTTTCAAAATTGATAGGTTAATATCATTGAAGCTCCAAAATTGTCCACAAAGAAAAAATAGGGAGAGAAGGGAGATGAGAGCCCAATGAAGAAGAGGGAGATAGGGGAGGATGAGAGGGGAGTACTTAGGCCCAGCAGTTTTACCCAACAACTCGTCAAACCCCCCAACCCAATCTATTAATTACCCAATCCAACTCAACCCAATTAATATAACAGGTTGTAACAAGTTACCTGAATAACCCGTCAAATTTCGCGAGTTAAGCCGGGTTTAACTCGCGAACCCGTTACAACCCGCTAGAAAAAAAATGCATTACCGTTAAAAGCTGAAGAAGATGGTCGAGATATGTTTGGGCTGGGCACTCTACAGGGTGTTCGTTGGCCTGAATATATTGCCCAAGTCTTCTTAATCATCCATCACTGGGATTTGTACTTATTATTATGTGCCCAAATTCTTTGTATTTTCTACTTTTACTTGTATACTTCGTATATAATAACTCCACCAAATACTTCCCATTTAGGTAAACTCTATTTTAGTTGTCTCCTCTTACTTTATTATTCCCTCCTTCTCATAATTAATTAATGTTACATTATTATTTTGACCCGTTAAAAAATAAGTGTTGTACTTTCAAATAAAAAAAAATCTAGTACAATTTTATTGTGATATGGAGTGTTCCCTCCGTCCCACTCAAATTATGATATTTTGTTATTTTGAGTGTCCCACTTGTGGGACGGAAAGAGTATAGATTATGTACATATAAGTAAGACACATTTTATAAAAAACTTACATGTCAATTGCAACAGTTATTGTATAAGATGAAAAATATTATAATTACATATTTTATTATTTTCTCTCACATGCCATTAAATATAAATTGCACATATACAGTGTATTATCAAAAATGAATTTTCCATTCTAGGCGAGTTGACATTACATTATGCTCCCTCCCTCTCAAAATAAATGTCTAATACATTTTCAAGTTTCTTTTTGATCAAGATCTAATTTGAATATTTTTTGGACATTCATTTTAGAATGAAGGGAGTATATTACAGGGAGAAGGAAGTGTGGATAAATAATTTCAACACTTTGTATAGTTTCTGTGCTTGCAGTAATCCAAAAATAAATTTTTAACATAACACAATATTTGCTTAAATAAACAGTGTTTTGCTGAAAACAAACATAAGGCATACCAGGCACACGCGCACACTACAACAAGGGAAGAAATAAAACCGATTTAGCGAGCTGACCCGTTTCAACCAGCCTCGATTAACCTTAAACGGGTTGAGACGAGTTGTGCTCGTGTCAACCCGTGACTCGTCTTAACTTGCCTCAATCCTACCCAATTGTCAGGCCTAGTTGTAATTAAGTAATAATTAAATGTCATTAAGGGTAGTGATGTAAATGAAAATAGTTTGTTTAAATGTTTGAATAGTTAAATAAGACTATTATTATGGGACTGAGGGAGTATTTGGCTCTGTTAATTGTTCTCTAGTATTTACTCCCGTTGGTGTCATTTATGAAGGACCACTTCATTATCAGAAACTTTTATTCTCAAGCTGCTCCATTTGCTCTTTTTTGTGACTGTTTCTGGGGAAAATATATTTCTTGAAATTTTGTGTGAAATCAAAACTGAGTGGCTACATAATGCCTCTTGTTAGGCTAAAATGTGGAGAATTCTTACTGGTGCTTATTGGCCACCTAAATGGGAGAGAAAAACCTCCCATGGTAGCCATACATGAAGACATAAGGCGGCTTTTGGGAGAGAAATCCGCTTCTTTGATATGGGCTGCTAGCCAGTTTGGTTCAACGCTTGATCCCGAGCAGAGACTAACAGCTCTTCACATCCAAGCTCGAAGGGTGATTGAATCACTCGACCTTTATTGATGATACGGTAAATGCTTGTTTTTCTATAATTTCCGAGACTATAAGTCTATAACATACTCTCCAATTTTTTATTTTTTTGGTTTCCTTCTAGCAACCCCGACCAATTATGGGGGGGTTATATTTCAAGAATAGGGTGTATGCATCTGTCAAGAACTGTATACAAAAAAAATATTATACACAGAGCTTGTATATCTTACAAAGTGGATTTATGAATTTGGTGGCTATTCTTTGAAGGGGAAGAGAATTATCTGGGGTAATGTTTGCGAAGATGAGAAGATAATGGCACTTCCAATTGGGATCATCTTAACTTGGCCAGGATATGGGCCAGATTTTGATTTTGCAAATCGGTAATTATGAGGATTATTTTCGGTTAGAATGGGATCAGATATTTGTTTTGTGTTCGATCTTATTGAAGTGTTTATGATTTTGTGGGGGTCACCATATTTCAAAATTTAACAAATTGTTAGGCTTGAGTTACTTATGGGTGTTTGTATTTATGAGAAAACTTTGTCAAAGTTAACGACACAGATTGAATTATTGTGAATTTTCCTCCCCATTAAATTAAGTGCAAAAATGTTGGCACTAGTTATAATGCATGATGATCCCCTTCTAAGATAATTTGGTTGGGTCTTTTGCAAATTTTTTTACTCTCTCCATTTTTAAATAAATGTCAAAAAAAAGATTTAAATTTGTCCTTGATCAATTAATCAATTAAAAGAAAATTTAAAATATTTTTCGAAATTCATTTGAGACGGAGGAAGCACCTGTTTTCACCTTTGTCAAAAGCCTATAAGCTAGCTCGCAATTCACAATGACATTATAACCAAAAAGGCCTAATAACTGATACTTACTAAAACTATTCCAAGTGCAAACATTTCTTGAATCTTAGGACACAATCGACATGCCTCAATTATTTTAGGTACAAATACCAAATCGTCTCTTATCCTAACAAAAACGACCACCTAGGACACATATGTTGAAATATTGGTTGAATATTTGGGTGAATTGAAAAGTCAACAAAGAGTCTAAAATCCAAAAGACACGACAGTTCAAATTCTACGAGCAAGGCATAAGCCTCGGCCGAGCATGACTGTCCAGAATCATAACTCTTCTGTTAGACTTTGCTCGGGCGAAGCACCAAAGTGCTCGGCCGAGCAACTAGCCTATACTCGGGCGAGGCACCAAAGGTGCTCGGCCGAGCAGTTGCTGTCTGTTCAGATTGATGTCCGAACAGGTGCTAGCTTGGAGGGTTGTGACTTTTGTGAAACAGTCACAACTGACTCAATCTACCCTATATATAATCTACCCTATATATAGACCCATATTCCTTCATTCAGCCATCAAGCAATCCAATAAAGTTATTATCAAATCCAAGTTACAATCTTTGTTCAAGAATCAAATTCTCTCTCTCCCTCATTCAAAGTGTTTGTTTCAAAAAGTTCATTTATCGTTCGTTCTTCAAAGTTCGAAGACTAAGAGCAAGTCTGAATTTGGTTCGCCCGTCAAGGTTAGTTAAAGTGCACACTAACTCTTGGTAAAAAGCGTTGTATCTTGGGAGACATTCGCTATCGATCCGTTTGAACAATTGCGGAGGCGAAATATTGTCTT
This sequence comes from Adenophora triphylla var. japonica, assembly GCA_022495995.1. Taxonomy (NCBI): domain Eukaryota; kingdom Viridiplantae; phylum Streptophyta; class Magnoliopsida; order Asterales; family Campanulaceae; genus Adenophora; species Adenophora triphylla. The sequence continues at coordinate 162,875 of JAFEMH010000699.1, forward strand.
AAGGAGATTTGCTTCAGCATACCTCGCTTTAATCTCCTTCTTGTGATTTTCGTATTGAAGATATCTAAACATTTACACAACAATCTTAAGACAATATTTCAGGTATTTGTTTTGATTTTTATCTTCTCTACTTCATCTCTTTCTTATTGGATTTTTTGTTTTCGTAACAGAAAATGGCTAATGGAAATGACTCTGTTAGTAGTGAGACTATTGCAACGAATCCTAATGCAATAGGGAGTACTTCAAGTGCTAATCAACTTATGATGTCACCGGCCTCGCAGTACGAGAAATCGAAAAAGTTCAATGGGACTGATTTCAAACGTTGGCAAAAGAAAATGTTGTTCTATCTCACAACGCTTGGACTAGTAATGTTCTTACGTGAAGAATGTCCCATAGCGGCGGAAGGTGTAGTAGACAAGACTACACAACTGGCTATTGATGCATGGAAACATGCTGATTATCTATGCCGGAACTACATCTTGAATGGACTAGACAACACATTATATAATGTGTATTACTCCATTCAAACTGCAAAAGGACTTTGGGATTCTCTCGACAAGAAATACAAAACTGAAGATGTTGGAACAAAGAAGTTCTTTGTTGCAAAGTTTTTGGATTTTAAAATGAATGATTCTAAAATTGTAATGAATCAGGTCGAAGAGATGCAAGTTCTATTGCATAACCTTGAAGCCGAAGGCATGCAATTGAGTGAGTCCTTCCAAATTGCATGTATGATTGAGAAGTTGCCTCCTTCATGGAGAGATTTCAAAAACTATCTCAAGCACAAGTGCAAGGAGATGTCAATGGAAGATTTGCTTGTTCGTCTTCGCATTGAAGAAGACAATCGAAGTGTAGAAAAGAGAGCCAATGCACGAAACATGGAAGCAAAGGCTAACATGGTGGAAGAATCCCGACACAAGAACAACAAAAGGAAGCATGATGACTCTTCTAAGAAGAAGTCAAGTAATGACAGCAACAAACGCTTCAAGTTCAAAGGGGACTGCTACAATTGTGGGAAAAACGGTTATCGGGCAAAGGATTGTCGAAGCAAGAAGAAGAAGCCTCCCCAAGCAAACATGACTGAAATAGATACTCTATCTGTGGGTGTCTCAGAAGTAATTCTGTCTGCCGTTGTATGTGAAGCCAACTTGGTGTCAAATGTCAAGGATTGGTGGGTGGACACCGAAGCCACTCGTCACATATGTGCTGACAAAAGCTTGTTCGTAGAATACAAGAAGATGGAACGTGAAGATTTTCTCTATATGAGAAATTCTGCAACTTCCAAGATTGAAGGCATTGGGAAGGTGATCTTGAAGTTCACATCGGGAAAGGAGCTTACTCTCAACGATGTGTTGCATGTACCCGACATAAGAAAGAATTTAATTTCTGGTTCTTTACTTAGTAAGAAAGGCTTCAAAATTGTATTTGAATCTGATAAGTTTGTACTTACTAAGAGAGGAATGTATGTTGAAAAGGGATACTTGCTAGATGGCCTATTTAAGGCAAATGCTGTTGTAGTGGACAAGAAGTCCACATATTTGTACCCTCAAGTGATAAATAAAATTGACAATTCTATTTACTTGTGCAAGTCTTCTAATTTATGGCATGGTCATTTAGGACATGTGGATCGTGCTTCTTTGAGAAAGCTTGTTTGTTTAGGACTTATTCCAAAACTTGATTCAATGAAAGGTCACAAATGCGAAGTTTGTATTGAAGCAAAGTTTTCAAAGAAACCTTTTAAACCAGTTGAAAGGACTAGCCAACTGTTGAGATTAATCCATAGTGATCTATGTGATTTAAAGTTTGTCCCAACTCGAGGTGGTAAGAAATACTTTGTTACTTTTATTGACGATCGAAGTAGATATTGTTATATCTATTTACTAAGTAGTAAAGATGAAGCAATGGATACTTTCATCACTTACAAAACTGAAGTTGAAAATCAACTTGAAAAGTCAATTAAAGTATTAAGGTCCAATAGGGATGGTGAATATGAATCAACGGAATTTAGTAACCTATGTTCCAAATTTGGTATCATTCATCAAACAACTGCACCCTATACTCCGCAGCAAAATGGTATTGCTGAGAAAAAAAAATAGAACTATAAAAGATATGATTAACTGTATGCTTGGAAGTTCGGGTTCACCACAAAACTTGTGGGGGGAAGCGGTGTTATCCGCAAACTTTGTGTTGAATAGAATTCCACACAAGAAAACTGATTTCATACCATATGAATTGTGGAAAGGAAGAAAGCCTTCCTATAAATTTCTCAAAGTGTGGGGATGTCTCGCAGAGGTTTCCGTTCCACCTCCTAAACGGTCAAAGTTAGGACCTAAGACCGTTGACTGTGTATTTATTGGATATGCAATGAATAGCAGTGCGTACATATTCTTAGTACATAAATCTGAAGTAAATGACATTCATGTCAATACAATAATTGAATCTCGTGACGCTGAGTTTTTCGAGGGCGTGTTCCCTATGAAAAAGGATATTTGTGAAAATACTCCTCAGAGACCACATGAAAGCACTTCTGAAAATAATGAAGATGTTGAACCAAGAAGAAGCAAGAGAGCAAAAATTGCTAAAACTTTTGGTCCAGATTTTATCTCTAACTTTATGATTGAAGATGAGCCTCAATTATTTAAGGAAGCCATGAACAACTCTGAATCCACATTCTGGAAAGAAGCTGTAAATAGTGAGATTGAATCCATTTTAAGTAACAACACTTGGCAAGTGGTTGATCTTCCAAAAGGTTCTAAACCAATAGGATGCAAATGAATTTTCAAAAAGAAATTAAGACCGGATGGTTCCGTGGACAAATACAAGGCCCGTCTTGTTGCAAAAGGATATCGTCAAATGGAAGGATTTGACTTCTTTGACACATACTCTCCTGTTACAAGAATTACTTCAATTCGAATCTTAATAGCCATTGCAGTTTTGTATAATCTGCATATACATCAAATGGATGTATAAACTGCATTTTTAAATGGTGATTTGAATGAAGAAATTTACATGGAGCAGCCCGAAGGCTTCAAAGGAAAAGAACAAGAGCACAAGGTATGCAAACTTGTTAAGTCCATGTATGGCTTGAAGCAAGCTCCTAAACAATGGCATGAGAAATTTGACAATGTCATGATTAGGAATGGTTTTATCACAAATGAATGTGATAAATGTGTATACTCAAAGAAATTTGGTAACACATATGTATTTGTTTGTTTATATGTAGATGACATGCTCATATTTGGTCATGACATTGAGGTTATAAATAAAACAAAGAAAATTTTTACCAATAACTTTGATATGAAAGATATGGGTGAAGCAGATGTAATCTTGGGAATGAAAGTCTCAAGAACCTCCAATGGAATTAGTTTATCTCAAACACATTATGTTGATAAAATGATTGAGAGATTTAATTCACATGGAATTAAAGAAACTAATAATCCATTTCTGCCCCATATAGTTCTTCATAAGAATACTGGGAATGCAAAGCAACAATTAGAGTATTCTCAAATCATTAGAAGCCTAATGTACTTGATGTAGTGCACAAGGCCGGATATAGCTTATGCTGTAAGTAAGCTAAGTCGTTTTACTAGTAATTCTAATAATGAGCATTGGAATGCATTATTAAGAGTTTTAGGATACATAAAACGAAGTAGAGAGTATTCATTGCACTATAGCAATTATCCTCAAGTAGTTGAGGGATATAGTGATGCAAATTGGATATCTGATACAGATGAATCCAAGTCTACTATTGGCTATGTATTTACTCTTGGTGGAGGTGCCTATCATGGAAATTTTCTAAGCAAACATAGCTCGATCAACGATGGAATCTGAGTTTATTGCTTTGGATAAAGCTGGTGAAGAAGACGAATGGCTTAGACACTTTTTAGAAGATATTCCCCTCTGGCCAAAACCCGTGCCTACTATATGTATACACTGTGATAATCAAGCAACTATAGCAAGGGCGGAGAATTTTATATATAACGGCAAATCTCGACACATACGTCGTAGACATAACATCGTTAGACAGTTACTCTCCAACGGAACGATATCGATTGATTTCGTGCGATCAAAGGATAACCTAGCAGATCTATTTACTAAAGGTTTATCTAAGGAGAGAATAAACTGTTCATCGGAAGAAATGGGGCTAAAGCCTAAACAAATCTAAATCAACTTGATGGAAACCTAACCTGGCGACTGGAGATCCCACGGACTAGGTTCAATAGGAAAAACAAGTCATGATTGATTTGAGGGAAGCACTTGAAAGTTTATCTTCATCCCATTTCTATATATGATACAAAAGTGCTACCTACAAAATGGTAGAGGTTAAGCTATTACATTTAATGATGACTATATCTTGTTAATTAGTACAAGTGGGGTAATGTAGGATACTTTTTATAGCACATCACCTATGTTAGTGTGAACATGGCCGGTTCGTTGAGAATTTTACTTAGGCAAATTCTCTAAAGCACTCGCAGAACCAAGAAAGTTCAGGGCCGAAATAATGAACACAATATAGAACCAAAATTTGATATGAGATTTAAATGTGTTTGGTCTATTGTTTAAGCTTACAATAACGTCTGACAATTCAATACGTTACGTACACTGATCAACCAAGTAAGCTCGATAGATTCTTACTAAAGAAGGTTCAAAGCGAAAGCCACCTATCTTGATGCATTTACTTCTCAGCTATGCTTTTCTTCTTCTTTCTTTTCCGTGTCGACTTCTTCCATTCATGTGGGGGATTGTTGGAATATTGGGTGAATATTAGGGTGAATTGAAAAGTCAACAAGGAGTCTGAAATCCAAAAGACACAACAGTTCAAATTCTATTAACTGCTCGGCCGAGCAAGGCATACGCCTCGGCCGAGCATGACTGTCCAGAATCATGACTCTTCTGTTAGACTTTGCTCGGGCGAGGCACCAAAGTGCTCGGCCGAGCAACTAGCCTATACTCGGGCGAGGCACCAATGGTGCTTGGCCGAGCAGTTGCTGTCTGTTCAGATTGATGTCCGAACAGGTGCTAGCTTGGAGGGTTATGACTTTTGTGAAACAGTCACAACTGACTCAATCTACCCTATATATAGACCCCTATTCTTTCATTCATTCAGTCATCAAGCAATCCAATCAAGTTATTATCAAATCCAAGTTACAATCTTTGTTCAAGAATCCAATTCTCTCTCCCCCTCATTCAAAGTGTTTGTTTCAAAAAGTTTGTTTATCGTTCGTTCTTCAAAGTTCGAAGACTAAGAGCAAGTCTGAATTTGGTTCACCCATCAAGGTTAGTTAAAGCGCACACTAACTCTTGGTAAAAAGTGTTGTATCTTGGGAGACATTCGCCATCGATCCGTTTGCACAATTACGGAGGCGAAATATTGTCTTAAGGAGATTTGCTTCAGCATACCTCGCTTTAATCTCCTTCGTGTGATTTTCGTATTGAAGATATCTAAACATTTGCACAACAATATTTTCGAATACAACCACTGGGTCTCTCTTTATAAATACACACACATGTCATTAAGGGACCACATGTCACACGCTCTATCCTCCCTCGTTTTCCCCCCCTCAAAACTTTAAAATGATATATCTTAAAATCCAGAAGTCAAAAACAAAATATGAGATCACCGTTGTGTTCGTATTGTCTATAGAATCAAATGAGTAGCATCAACATATAATATAAATCAAATTTGAGAAGTTCACAGTTGTTTCAATTTAACTATTGTTCAAAAAACAACTAAAAGAAGTTCACAGTTGATTTAGTTAAGTTCATAATTTTTGCATGAAAATGTCTTTTATTTTACTTAATTCACAATTATTTTAGCTAAGTTCACAATTATTTTTAGTCTTTTATGGCCTCTATATTACTTTTTTATGAGATTATTTGACATGTTTGTTAAGTTCACATGTGTTTTTAGTTAACTTCACGGCAATTTTTTTTTTATTTTTATAACCTCTATTTTTGCAATTTTATGAAATTATTTAACTTATATGTTTTAGTCTTTTATGTCCTCTATTTTTGCAATTTTATAAGATTATTTGACATAATTGTTAAGTTTACAGTCGTTTTTAGTTAAATTTACAATTGTTTTTGTTAATTTCACAGTTTTTTAAGCTTTTATGAAATTATTTGACATATTTATTAAGTTCACTATTGTTATTCACATTTCAATCACTTCGAAAGAACTTATAGTATCAGAGACCAATACTACACATCCAATCCAATTTCGATGATATGGCGGCAAAACCCTAAAATTTTTACTCCTTTTCAAATTCTCAATTGTGAATGAATCTATGAATCGCACCCTAAAGTTGGAACTTAGTTCTTCACCAGTGTCGTCATAGTGTGAATGAATCTACGAATCAAAATCTCCAAACTGCCCCCTCACCCACAATTCAAAACTTCCACGCGGATTACATTAATCAATCAGAAGAAATTTGCAGTATAAAAGAAGCATGTGTACTTTTAAGATAACATATCACTAGAAATAACCCCCCAAAATCAATCTATTTGTGTACTGTAAGAACTAGTCAATGAAATTTAACATGTATAGAATATGCAGTTTTAGGTTCTTGATTTTCTTTATGCCTTTCTTTGTAACCACAAGGACCTGTTTGGCTTCTGGAAATCTGACCAGGGGGAGTTGCATTGAAGGAGAGAGACAAGCCTTTCTCAAGATCAGGAAAAATTTTACAGACTCTTATCATCGTCCTCATCTTGGGAGGGCAACGACTGTTGCAGCTGGTATGGAGTAAGCTGTCATGTTCAAATCAGTCCTAATAGACTATAAATACTCTCCTTCCATCTTCATTAGGACATAACCGATCATTTTGCCTCCGGATTCTGTCAATTTGATTTCTCAGTATCAATTTCATAATTCAATCATAAGAAAAGTTGGTAATGGCGCCTCCGATTCTTTCTTTAGCTCTGCCTCCAAAATTGGTCGGGTTCTCAATATCCAATCGCCGGAGGTTAGGGGAGGGGAAGGGTGGTTGGAGATGGGGAAGGGGCGGTCGGAGATGGTGAGGAACGGGAGGGGAGACGGGAGAGAGACGTCTGTTTGTGTGAGGGTAGTTTGAGCGTCATTAAACTAGCGAGTGATTAGGTGGAATTTTGATTCTGATGTTAGACTTGGTGGTTAAATTTCAAAATTCTTGTATTAATTTATCTTTAACTTGGGGTGAATGACCCAGCGATAATTTCCCCATTATTTTATTCATTTGCTAAATTTCAATGAATCATTATCAAAAATAGGTCATTTGGCCAAATTATAGCCCTTGTAACAGCAATCGGTAGCAGTAGTCACCCAGGGGAAAGGTTGTGATTGGAATTTCTAGATGATTTTGTTAGTACAAGTTTATGATATATGTTTTTTTATTTTTTTTAAAGAGGTAACTTGTTTTATATATATATGTATATATATATATATATATATATATATATATATATATATATATATATATATATATATATATATATATGTATAACTATATAGGGTCATGCTCCAATGAGAACCGTTTAAAATGAGAACCGTGAGAACCACTTGTATACACTTGTATACAGTAGATATTTAGCTACTATATATATATACAATAGACTGTATACATATACAGTAGATACTTAGCTACTGTATACAAGTGTATACGTGTGGTTATACACTTGTATACAGTAGATACTTAACTACTGTATACATATACAGTAGACTGTATATGTATACAGTAGCTAAGTATCTACTGTAAATAAGTGTATACAAGTGGTTCTCACGGTTCTCATTTGAGCACCTACCTATATATATATATATATATATATATATATATATATATATATATATATATATATATATATATATATATATATATATATATATATATATATATATATATATATATATATATATATATATATATATATATATATATATATATATATATATATATATATATATATATATATATATATATATATATATATATATATATATATATATATATATATGTATATGATGCTGCAAGAATCGTGCTGTTATCAATCTCCGTCCAGCTGCAAGATTGATTACCTGGCTTTTGACCTGAAACACAGAACCCACGACTAGCCGGAATGGCCTCCGGCGAAGACCCTCGGGTGTGAGAGTAAGTATGGTGATACGAGAGCTAAAATATTATAATGAACAATGTATTCAGAATAACAAATAGCAATTACCTCTATACCGTTGAAGATGTGAAGTATTTATAGGCCTTGATAAGAGGTATAATTGTAGTAGGATTGTATGAAATCCCTAGAATCATGGGTCAGATTTGTATGAGAGATTGTGTCCATATATAACTCCTGATTTGTAGGACTTCTGTTATGGAAAGAATCATATATGCGTCATGACTCTATAGGTCGACGTACGCTTTGTAGGTCAAGGTCGCCTGCATGGATCTAGGTCGACCTGACTGAATGACATAATCCGTATAAGAGATGGATCGCCTGTCGGACAAAGCTAGGTCGGGATCGTTTAGGTCGGACAATGAGCTAGGTCGACTGATCTTAGCTGATGGGCCTTGGGCCCTATAATACTTGGGCCGACTCACTTAGAATGTGGTGACAATAATACTCGGATAACTGGGCTTTGATCGTTGGTCCTAAGCCGACACGTTTATTCCGTCCAGTGGTCCCCAACTTTCTGAGTTGACTTTGTCGACCAGGAAGTTATAAGAATTTTGATGAAGATTTGAGTAGGCCGTAGGTAGATGCTCGAACTACTGTTTGGTCGACTAGTGATGATGTGGCTCAATCTCGACCTTTGATTGTTTCGACGGTCAGATATGTTGAAGCGCCGAAATTCTGTAATGATTACCCATTTTGACGTTTGGACAACCGCCTTGGGAACCGTTTCGCAGCATTAATTGGGACAGAACCGTTTGAAACCCTCACTTTTCCTTTTCCATTTAGGAAAGATATAAAAGGCAAAACCTTTTCCTTTTCGAATTTTTACTACTCTCGACCTTTGAATACACCCATCAAGAACAGCAAAGGAGCAGAAGGATTTCCATCGTATCCAGGCTTTCAATTTACTATAAAAACCCCTTTTCTCTGAATCAATTAAGGTATTCCCCTAATTCTTTGCTTTAAGGTTTAATTTCTGCCTTCTCTGTTGATTCCTCTATGGCTAGGACCTTTAGTAGTGAACCTGGAGCTTGATATGACTATTGCGTTGTGAACCGTAGAGTATATAAATGTTTAGGTGGAATGTGGAAGGAGATAACTATTAAGGAGTGTGCTATCATTCTGACCAGGTGGGGCATGAAATTTAGCGAACTAGATTTGCCTATAGGGGAGAACCTAGGCGATTTGGAAGAAGGCGACCAAAATATCGTTTGTTTCCACCTTTTTCATGAGTTGCTTGATCACTTAATCTTGTTTTACTTTAGGGGGCCAAATAAACCTTCCTTCCTTAGAAATAGAATAGGATTTCCAGGGGAATCTAGGTTGCCCCTAAATAGGTCGTATGAGTCTATATCTAGGACTGATTCCCCTGTTTCTTCATGTTATACAGATATGTCGACCCAGGCCTCTACGAGCTCCTCCTCTGACAGGATAGTGGATGCTTTCTGCTCGACAGTAGTTCCAGGTCGGAACGAAAGGGGATACGTAGCTCCCAAACCAGATCCGGGGAAGAAGAACGTCAAATTGAGGTTAAAGATACTCTATAAGTTCTTCGAGGTAAACCCAGAGGACTATCTCCTTACCCACTACTCTGAAAAGGAGAGGAAAGGACGGGAGTGGTGGCACTGGGCCGGGAAGCCAACTAGAGTGGCCTTTTATTATGGTCAGTTCGAATCTGGCCTTAGACTCCTACTAGAACCTTTCATCTGTGAGTTTCTGGAGTGCATGAATGTCGTCCCAATGCAGATAGGAGCTAATTCGGTGAGGGTCTTGATCTCATTCGCCATGGTGTGCAGGTTTGTAGGGTATGAGCCCTGCTTGAGAGTATTTAGAGAATTTTTTAAGGTCGTCCTAGATAAGAAGACCCTAGGTCTTAGTACCCCAGCCAGGGCCAAGGCCCCCAAGTTGTTTGTAAATTTGCCCGACACGGTAGTAGGTTGGAACTCGCACACTATTTTGGTCGAGAGTCGATCTGGTTGGGAATTTCCTCTGCCAAATGATGAATCGAGAGAACTGAAGGAGGAGGAATACTGTGCCCCCGATTGGAGCAAAGAACTATCTGATAGGCTGCATTTGATAGCTAGCAAAGGGCCCATTAGTTGGGAATTATTGGGATTGAACAAGAACAATTTTATTCAAGCTAGGATGTTGTTAGGTGGTGATGGGGATGTAGCACCCTTAGCTTTGATAATGAGGGGCCCTAGGTATCCTGATTGGGTGACCCACGCCTTAGGTAGATTTGAAAACCAATGTCACTTCTGCCAGAAAACCCCAAATTACTGTAGAACCAATGGAGAGCATGCAGGTGGTAATTAACTTAACTCGTTCCTTTTCACTCGCACATTTCTGTTTACTCGACAATACATAGTTCGAACATATCTTGCTAACTTTTTCTTTCTTGTCTACTCAGTACTTACTCGTGAACAGCAAGAAAATATGGTTCGTATTGTGAGTACCAGCCAAAGGAAGAAGAGCACTAGGGCTCATGGAGCGGCCAATGCAAGAGTTGGCAGAGAGAAGGAGGCTGTAGAGAGAAACAAGTTGCTGCCCAAAGATGGCGTGGGGATGGTTCCTATTGAGGAGATTGAGACAGCAAACCCCTTGAACACTGAATCCCCCAACGATCGAGTAGCTGGGGTGGAGGCTGATGAGGTCGATGCTTTGACTAAGAAGATGTCGGATCCCGAATCAACACATGAGCCGGCTGGAGAGGCCCCTCCAAAAGATGCTGACATTAACCTCATCAATCTGGAAGATGAGGATACCCTCCCACTGAAGTCCAGGCTGAGGAAGAGGTCTACTGACGACCAAGGACTTGGGGGGGGCTAAATCTCAGAAGACGTCGAGCTCCGACCATCCCTCTTCTCGAACCCCTACTAGCACAGAGTTCGTGCAGGCCGAAGTGGCCAGGCTGAGCGAGGTGCCTCCTCTCACTCCCCTTGATAACTTGAGCCGTCAATATCCTGAGCTAGGATATGGCCAGGTCATAGTTAGGCGATCTGTGGAGCCCAACATGCTATCTTGCTTTAATGAGAAGGGGCTTACCCCAGAGGAGTTTGCCGATAGGTCCGGCCTATCTCACTGTGAGGTAAGACTTCATCTTTTCTGTCTATCTTTCTCTGCTAGTTTAATCGTGACATTCGTAGATTGTTCTCCTTTGTGATCCATTGTCGAGCTAACAGATTACCACTTTTTGATGCAGTCCCTTACTCTTGTCGAGCAAGCCAAGTGTGGCTGGAGGGCTACTTTGGAACAGGAGAAAATTGCCAAAATCCAATATGCTAGGAAGTCCCAAGAGGTAACTGAGTTGAGTGAAGAGCTGGTAGATTCAAACTCATCCTATGACTCCCTGAAGGTGCTTAAAGACGAAACGGTGAAGGAGAGGGATGAGGTACTGTTCGAGCTAGGTGTTGCCAGAGCGGAGGTAGGCATGCTGAGGGAGGAAAATACGACCATCAGGCTGGAGAAGGAGGCGACGGCTAAAGCTGAGCTTGAGACGACTAAGAAGGTTCTCCAGAGTCGAGATGAATTCTTGACCAAAATAAATGAAGAGCATAGTGTTGCCCAAGCCAAATGGAAGGAAGAGTCAGAAGCTAAGGCAAAAGCTTCTGCGGAGGCTGCTGTAGAAGCATATAAGGATAATGACGAGTGCTTCAACAACATTCAAAGTCAATCCTTCTCTTTCTACGATGTTGGTCGACGCCATATGGCTCGACGTATCCTTGTGGATCCTTCCATTGACGTCTCCCTCCCACAGTTAGCCAAGTGGGCTTCCGAAGAACAATATGATATGCTGGCCCGTAGCGGTCACCCCCAAGTGCCTTACAGTGACAACGACCTGGCGGCCATCGCCTAAGAAGATGAAGAACTGGGGGTTGAGCCTTGGGTTGCACCTCGCATCGAGAAGGTAAATTTTAATACCATACTCAAGGACTTGGAAGATGCAGATGAGCAGGAGGAGGAGATCGACCAAGAACAAATTTTTGATGATGCTGAGCAGAGAGAGAAAGATCAGTCTGCCAATGATCAAGACAAGTCTGTCGACCAAACTGAGGATGATCCATAAGTTTGATACTTTTCTTTTTTTGTTTATTCGGTGATTTAATGAAACAAGTTCCAAAACAATTTTCTTTTTGCCTTAAGTAGTCTATGCCTTGGCCCAGTTTTTAGGAGGCATCTAACTCGTAATCTTTTGCTTGCCCAGGTTCTAGCCCAATTTGGTATTTGTTATTTTAAATATTAGTTGACTCATACTTGAATCATTTTGTTTAGATCCGTGTTTGTATGTACGTCGAACTAGATTAAATAGAGAATGAAACTGACACAAGTTTTTGGTCGGACTATATTAGGAAATGAGTCGACTTACTACTTTGCTTATTTGAAAACGAGATTGACTAAGAGTCAAATCTATTAAAGGAACGAGGTTGACTAAGAGTCCAGCCTGTTAGAACGAGGTCGACTTAGATGTCGGACCTGTCAAAGGAACGAGGCTGACTAAGAGTCGAGCCTGTTAGAACGAAGTCAACTAAGAGTCAGACTTGTTAAAGGAACGAGACTGACTAAGATTCGAGTCTGTTAGAACGAAGTCGACTGAGAGTCGGACTTGTTAAAGGAACGAGACTGACTAAGAGTCGAGTCTGTTAGAACGAGGTCGACTTAGGTGTCAGACCTGTTAAAGGAACGAGACTGACTAAGAGTCGAGTCTGTTTGAACGAGGTCGACTTAGGTGTCCGATCTATTAAAGGAACGAGACTGACTAAGAGTCGAGTCTGTTTAGAACGAGGTCGACTTAGGAGTTGGACCTGTTAAAGGAACGAGACTGACTAAGAGTCGAGTCTGTTAGAACGAAGTCGACTTAGGTGTCGGACCTGTTTAAAGGAATGAGACTGACTAAGAGTCGAGTCTGTTAGAATGAAGTTGACTTAGGTATCGTACCAGTTTGTAGCATAGAAATAACACAGCTTTTTTGAATGGAACTTCAACTTTTATTGAAGTAGTAGAACGATTACACAGGAAATAGAAAACTAGGACTGGAACTGAAACTAAAACTTTAAACTGAAACTGAAACTGAACTTAAAAGTAGTATTTGATAAGGTGGCTAGCATGCCACGGATGTTTCAACTCTTCACTATCTTGATGACCAATCATATAAATTCCCTCTTTGACCACACGAGTAACGATGTAGGGACCTTCCCAGTTGGGAGATAACTTATTCTGCTGAGCTTTGCTTCCAGTTACCTCGATCTTTCGTAGCACGTAGTCCCCCACTTGGAATGATCTTCTCTTTACTTTCTTGTCGTGGTAACTCTTAGTTTTCTGCTTATAATTGACCATCCGTAGTTGAGCTGTAGCCCGCTTCTCGTCGAGTAAGTCTAAGTCGATTAACCTGTTGATGTTGTTCTGCTCTTGATCAAAGAAAAATACTCTGGCTGTGGGAACTTGTAGCTCGGCCAGTGCCATGGCCTCTGATTCATATGCAAGAGCGAATGGGGTTTCACCCGTGGGGCCCCGGGTGGTTGTGCGGACTACCCAGAGAGCAATGGGTAGTTCGTCCAACCAGCTGCTTCTTCGACCAACCAAACCCGTCTTAAGTGCTGATAGGACCAGTTTATTTGCTGCTTCAACCTGCCCATTGCCTTGAGGATAGGCAATCGACGACTTCCAATGTTTTACGCCCACTTTGTTCATCTCCTCTTCGAAGGCTGTGGAGAAATGTAGCCCGTTGTCCGATACTATAGCTCGCGGAATCCCTAAATGGCACCAAATGAAATCATGAATAAAATTGATGGCGTTTTCCTCTGTAATCCTGGCTAACGGCTTGGACTCGACCCACTTGGTAAAGTAATCAATGGTAACGATCACATACTTACAGTTTCCTCGGGCGGTGTAAGTACCCAAATCTGGCTCATGCCTTCCGGTTATTTTTCCCGGCAAGTTTTCCGGTAATTCCCCAGACTTTTCTAGAGTTCCGGAACAATTCCGGAAATGTTCCAAACCACCTAAGGGGATAAGGGACTTCTTGGAGCCAAAGAAACACGTTTTTCTTTTATGAGCAATTCCCTTCTAGAAGACTGCCACCTTGCATGTTTCTAGAAGGAACCAGATGTGGCTACTTATGTCGTGCGACATACTAGGCCATGAAGACTTCTAGAAGCTTGCCACCTTGCATGTTTCTAGAAGGAAAACAGTTATGGCTTGTTATGTCGTGTGACATACTAAGCCCATGCAGGCAGCCTATAAATAGAGGCCTTCACCTCTCATTTTAGACACCTCTCCTTCACCCCTCAGTACCCCTCTACAGAGAATACGCCCAGAAGCCTACTCCCTCCTCACATATCCCCCAAAACACACCCTAATCCTCCCAAAATCATTCACCATCCCACACACACTTCCCACACACACCAAGAACCAAAGGTTCTCATTGAACCAAGGCTCAATCTAAGCCCCGGAGGTTGCTGTTTTGAAGGCTCCTATATCTAACTTGATATAGGAAGTCGTGTTCTTCAAGGGTAACGATTTTCTATCCTTTTCCTTCCCCTATCTTCATTATATGTGAAATCTCTATGCTAAATGCGTTGATAATGTGTTATTCTGATTAAAGTTGCATGCTTTAGTGTTATATTGCTTAGATCCATATCCATTTGCATATCATTTCATGTAAAAGCCCCGGCTTGGCATTGTTTCTTGCATGAACACTCAAGATGAGTGTGGATCCCTCATATCCACACCTTCTTGAAGTATTCACTATTGAAATACATACTCTCTGAGATCTATTGGTGAAGTAACTTGGCTATATTAAAGCCTTGTTACCTCTGTAGATCCCAGCTGTAAAGTCTCTGCAAAGTGGCTAAGTATGTCACGCGACATAGGCAACCTATGTCACGCGACAACATTGGCCAGTTTGCAGAAACTTCATCTGTCCAGTTGGTAATCTGATTTTAACCCTCATCATGCTATAATCTGATGTCTATCTACAATTTAGATAGTACCTATGTACATAAAATGCCATCTTTTCATTGAAATGCCATTTTCATACATAAAGGTGCATCCTTTTGCACCTAAAGCCCATTTTCATGCATTAAAAATTATTCTTTTGCACTCAAATTAGCATCCTTTGCATTAAAATCTCTTTTCTATATTAAAGGTGCATCATTTGCATTAAAAGTCATTTCTACACATCAAAGTGCATCCTTTGCTTTCAAAAATGAAGTCTTTATGTATCCTTTGCACATTAAATGCTATTTTCCAACATAAAAATGCATCCTTTGCATAAAGATCACTTCTTTAAATCAGAAAGCATCCTTTGCAAAACAAAAAGCATCCTTTGCAAACCAAAATGTCATCTTTTCACTAAAATGTCATTTTCATGCATTTCCCCATATCCCCATTAGCAACCTTGGAACGGACCGGTGTAAAGATCCTATCTTTACATCGTTTCTTCCATTAAAGGTGCCATAATCTCTTTAGAAAGGGATAACCTTGAACCCGATATCTCCGATTATCACTTAATACGAGCATGAAGCAACTATATGAGCTCGATCGTCTTAAGGTGTATGATTGATGGGCCAAGGACATTCCTTCCTAAAGAACCTCATTTTTGGACTATAAAAGAGAGTCCTTCTCTCGATCACGCAAGTCCCGAGATTAAAAATGCGATGATCACAAGTCCAAGATGAGGACGGGATCAAAATCCCGAATACATAAAATCCAAGAAATCCCGAGCGACAACCAATAAATGGTTTGTACGTCCGGATGACAACTTGGGACATTCCCTCCCCTTTCATTCAAACACACGCACACAAGAAAGCACGCAAGCAAGCAAAATAAACGGAATCTAGGGAGACTTGCTACGGCAAGGCACCTTGGGTGAACGACGATCCGTTCTTCCCAAGGGGTAACTTAACCTCCGAACCCATAAATCCTTTTTTTCAAAGTTTTGAGGAAATCAAAATGGCGTGGCGACTCCATTTTTCAAATTAAACCGGATGTCTTCAAACTCGCGTGAATTCCACAATTTGGGCACACATTCACAGTTTGGCGACTCCGCTGGGGATATCCCAAAGGAGAAAAGCTTTCATTTTTAAAATAAACGATACCTGGTATATAGGTGTAAACCACTAACCTTCCTGTATCGCTCCCTAACCCGGGGCTTGGGATAAACGGTGGTTTAACAATCCCACGTACCGGTATCACTTTTCGAAAGAAAAATAAAAGAAAGCTTTTCCCTTTGAGCGGGTTAGACTCCCGTCGCGGATTCCGTTTATCATGCTTGCTTTCTTTGCCTTGCATTGCATCATTTGCATCTTGGGAATTGTGCATATTTTGAACAGAAAAGCCTTCTCAAGGCTAAAAGGAGCCTAAAAGTTCGGGAAATAACCTGAAACTGCAAAGGAGTGGAACCTGGAAAATTGATCCATGCAGTCGTACGTCTTAATCCTCCCTGAATTCTGACCGAGCGACCTCAGTGGCAATTCCACCAGAAAAAATTAAGGTTAATCTGGCAGTCCTAGCAGCTTGGGGCTATTCAGTTCCAAGACTGACTGGGGCTCCCAGAAAATTTATGTGCCTTTATCTGTTGCATTTTCCCCGTCCCGAAAATCATTCCTTTAAAACACATTTATGAAAATCTCTGTTTTAACTCAAAAAGTAACATTCTTAGGAGACCGAACACTACGCGCACCTTATATATCATGTACACTTTGCACGCACGTCCCTTTAAACCCGGGGTGGTTTTTCAGCTGCAGTCACGGACAGCCTTACGATGCTCCCAGGCGCGCACGGAATCACCCCAAACTCCCCATGGCAGCCAGTGTCGACCAATGCACAGTCCGTGTCACACGTTTCAAAAAACCGTGACTTTTGGTTGGTTTTTGGTCTAGTCCATGTCATATAGCCCAGTTGCATATCCCCGTAAAGGTCGAGCCTTAGTTCATAACGGAAGTCAAGATCTTTCGCTCAAGCGAAACTCTGCCGAAATTCCGACAAGGGAGAATCGGTAGGATCTTGACTCCGACATTGACTTTGACCTTGATCCGCACGAAATGCGTAAGAGTCGAGACCGAGTCCATGCCAAAAGTCCAAAGATCTTTCGCTCAAGCGAAGCTCTGCCAAAATTCTGACAAGGAAAAATTGGCAAGATCTTGACCCGGCATTGACTTCGATTCTGACTCACGCACTGCGTATGCAACGAAGTTCAATGTGACATCGCGTCATCCGGATTTTGCCGCCCGACCCATGCCTATTATCTTCTCGGACATTACCGAAAGTCAAAACGTCAATCGCGCAAGCGAAATTCTGCCGAAATTCTGTTAAGGCTGAAAGACGAGACTTTCTCGGTATTGCCTTGACTATAATTCGCATCGCTCATGCGTTAAAAGTTCCTATGACCCGCTAGACCCATTAGGAGCGTTCTTCTCTCGGTCGGTGGGATTCGCGTGCCCTATAGGACCCTCGCCCGGGGCTGTCCACCCTGGGAGGTCGAAATACAGGTGGAATACGAGGGGCTTATAGACGTAGTGACGGAACCCACTGATCCAGGATCTAGAGTAGTTGCGAAAAAGAAGGGCAAACCCCCTTTTCCAACCAAATAGAAATAAATAAAAGACACTATTTTAAGTAAACTTGAACAATTATCATAATTGCATGGTCCTATCTCTAGAATCCCTAATCGAGACCTCCTCGGTCCGATCTCCAATTTTTCCATCTCGACCTTTCGCGGTCAAATCCCTAATCGAGACCTCCTCGGTCCGACTTCCGATTTTCCTGTCTCGACCTTTCATGGTCAAATCCCTAATCGAGACCTCCTCGGTCCGACTTTCGATTTTCCTGTCTCGACCTTTCATGGTCAAATCCCTAATCGAGACCTCCTCGGTCCGATTTCCGATTTTCCTGTCTCGACCTTTCATGGTCAAATCCCTAATCGAGACCTCCTCGGTCCGACTTCCGATTTTCCTGTCTTGACCTTTCATAGTCAAATCCCTAATCGAGACCTCCTCGGTCCGATTTCCGATTTCCCATCTCGACCTTTCATGGTCAAATCCCTAATCGAGACCTCCTCGGTCCGATTTCCGATTTTCTGATATCCCTAATCGAGACCTCCTCGGTCCGATCTCCGATTTTCCATCTCGACCTTTTCATGGTCAAATTCCTAATCGAGACCTCCTCGATCCAATTTCCCATTTTCCTATCTCGACTTTTCGCGGTCAAATCCTTAATTGCGACCTCCTCGGTCCGATCTCCAATTTCCAATCTTGACCTTTCAAGGTCTCATCTTTTCCGATCAATTAGGATTAGGAGAAATGTGTTTTAAGCAAAACTCAAGCGATAAGTGCATGTTACTTGAGCCTTCAGCCCAAACACTTACCTTCAAGTCTAAACCTTACCTATCCCCGAGTCTAAACCTTGTCTATCCCTTTCCCGCAGCGAGAAAGAAGTGGGCAAGAATACTTGGTCAGCGGCTTTTCAGTGTAGAAAACCTTAGGTTCAAACAGTTTGGCAGACTCGTCAGTTTTGTCAGCTCAGAGAGTCAGAATGGCAGATTTGACAGAAAACAGTGAGGGTGCAGGAAATCAGATGGTTAGGAAGGAAGAGTTAGTCCTGGCTTTGGAAAATGCCCATAAGGTTCATGAGGAACAGCAAGCCATGCTTATCGACGCACTTCGTCGTCATGGAATTCAGGTAACAGTTGAGTCGAACGGTTCTCTGGTGGTAGTCGAAGATGAGACTTCGGAAACAGTGATTTCAGTCCCTTCATCCTATAACCAAGACCTTCCATCCTACAACCAATACCTTCCTCCATCCACATACGATCCCTTGCCAAGGACCACTCCTCCTCAGTCCTTTCCAACATCCCAGCTCATCAAGGCCCCATCGCCCTCAACTCCTCATAACGGATTGAACTTCACCCCACATGTCCCTCAGTTTCAGCAATACCTGCCAGTCTATACTCCAGCTTCACATAATCAGTTCGAGCTATGTGGCTATGTTCTGAAGCCACTATACCCACCTGAATGCAATCATGAGTTGCCAAAAGATGATTCAAGTTTTCAGCTGTCACCTACCGGACTTAATGAATTCAACCGTCGGTCTCACCAGTTTGCTACTATGGTTCCCTCTGCCGATACAAGTCCTGTTGCGATTTCCAGTAACTCGAGAGTCCCCGTTGACCCCCATGTGGAAATATTGATGGAGCAAGTGAAACAGATGCAAGAAAAGCTTGACCTCATCAATACTCCCTTGACCCAAGATGTCGAACCAGGCAAGGAATTGATTCCACCAAGTATAACCCAATGCCACCAATACCAAACAGCAACCATACCCGGCTCAGCACTAGTTCCTCACCAAGGAAAGAGTGTCGTAGCCTCCTTCAGCCAAATCCAACAATGGAACCAACTGGACAATGGAAATCCAAGTGTTGAGAACAACAATGTTTCCCGAAAACTCCACTCCCTTCATTCCGACAATACGGATATGCCTTTAAGCAAGATGCTGGAGAAGCTGATGAAAGAAAAGCTGATAAAGCCACTGGAGAATTGGAAGCCCAAGAACCCTAACGCTCGGTTGGATGAGTCTAAGTATTGTCTTTTCCATCAATACCCTGGGCACGACACTGATGATTGCAGCTATTTGAGGCATGAGATCCAGAAGTTGATAGAAGACGGGAAGCTCGAGAACCTCCATGGACCAAAAACAGAAAGTTATGGTAAGAGGTCGATTCAGGGGGTGCAAGGTCAGAAACGTCAGCATGATTTTGGGATGCCCATGAGCAAAATTTTTGGCGATTTGGTGAAATGAGGCCTTCTCACACCTCTCGAGAATTATAAGCCGAGAAACCCAGGTAGAGTTTACAGGACCAAGTTCTGTGAGTACCACAAGCATTATGGTCACGTGACAGACAAGTGTTTGGATCTGAAGAAAGAAATTCAGTGGCTGATCTACGAAGGAAAGCTCAAGTTCCCTGACAGTCCAACCATCGAAGAGTAGCTAGTTTAGAAATTACCTATCCTTAAGCAAGATTAAAAGAATATAGTCTCTCAGTCAACCTTCGTAAGTTCTAGTACTTTTCTTTTTCAATCAAGTCCTCCACGGACATTGTAATTAATCTTTAATTTTCTATAAAAGAGTCTTCTTATTTTCTTGCTAGACTTAAGACATTATTTGCACACCTACATTACATTTAATGAAATGGTTTTATTTTATATGATCACTTGCATAGCTCAACAAATAATCTCTCGAAATAATTTAACGTTCTGATTAATCAGTGTGAGAAAGTCAACTAATGCCTTCCCCATACACTTTCCTTACCTCACAAAAGGCCTTCATCAAGCCATACACTTTCCCAATCATGACCCCACCTTCACCTTGACCAAGTCAACGACGGCGGCATTGTCAAGGTACAACAAAAGGCCACTCAGCTTCGAAAGATTGACCCCGTGTCGACAACAACCTAGGAGCCTGCCTTCGACCTCAAGGGTATCAAGAAAGTTCAAGCAGGGGCTCGCCTTGGCCCTCAGGTGCTTCAGAAAATAAAAAAAAAGAAAGTAAAAAAATGTAGTGCAAAAAGAGTAATACCCAGCTAGGCTAAAAATTCCAAAAAAGGGCAGTCTAGGCAAAAAACAGGGTTGCACATATAAAAAAAAAAAAAAAAAAGAGAAGAAAAAAAATCTTAGTGCAAAAAGAGTAATACCCAGCTAGGCTGAAAATCCCAAAAAAGGGCGGTCTAGGCAAAAAACAGGGTTGCACATAAAAATAAAAAAAAATAAGGCCAAGGACCCCGCACCGCCAATTAAAAGCTTGACGGACAGGCAAAATCAAAGCTCAAAGAATGAAAGTTGTCGATAACAATGGGGCGGTCGAAGCAAAGCCAGAAGCATTTCATAAGCCTGTAGGCACGTGCAAATCCTTTCTCCCCCAATGAAAGAGGAAGCAATCAGAAGCAGTCGTCCAAGAATGACTTGGTCAAGAAATCATCCCGAGGCCCATGCCTCATCATCCAGTCTTCTCATCCGAACCTTTCCACTAAAGGAACCACAAGTCCCATTTCCCAAAACAGTCTGGCCAAAGCCGAACTACGGCGACCTGAGCTCCTCACAATGAGGGGAACGTAGGCAACCAGAAATGGTCCGGTCATAAACACATTCAAATTCCCAAAAATTCGGTCTCATCAAATGACCTCTCTCATAGACACAGTCAAATCCCATAAAATCCGGTCTCATCAAATGACCTCTCTCATAGACACAGTCAGATCCCAGAAAACCCGGTCTCATCAATGGCCTCCCTATACACAAACCTTTCTTTCACACCAGCCAACCTTGATCCGCGACACTGGTTGGCTTTCTCCTCATGATTAATAAGAATGTTTTTCTTCATATCGAGATTAATGATTGAATAACCCGAACATCAATAAAGGGTTTTAAGCAATCTTGTGATCGTTGTAAATAAAACAAGTTTTCAGATGTCTTGACAAGTCTTCCTTTTCTACATCTTAGGAAAAATAGTGCTAAACACTGATTTTCTGTCAGCAGGGGCTTCCATACACTTTTAAAAACCCTTCTACGCTTATACTCTCTCAAAAGAGTCAAACCCAAAGCGAGTTTTGTGCCTACATCGAATAAGGCCATCGAAATAACACAAAATCGGGATCCATTCCCACCTTTCGAAAAATATGCCCCTGCATGTATAAATTTCTGAGAATCTTTTCTTTCACATCTTCTTAAGGTTGACTGATTGACTAAAGAAAATAAAAAAAAGAGAGAGAGAAGGATAGGTTTTCCCTCTTCTGCCACAATTCGCATTAGGGCTGCCTCGAAACTCTGTCAAAGCATTCCTTTAAACTGGGGCTTCTTTAGCCATTTTTGGAGTTCGCATCGGGTTCTTCACTAGGTCCCTAGATGGATTCAGTCTTGGTCAGATCAACTCCAGGATCACTTCCGCAGTACCAATCATATTGGGATTTTCTTTTGGGGCTTCACTAAGTCACTTCTTCAAAACCTAAGACTTCGCCTGCTCAGTTCATCCAACCGGAGCTTTGCCAGTGAAAGGATCTTTCATGGGGCTTTGCAGAAAGTTCTTCCTCAGACCGGGGCTCCGATAAGTCGCATCCATCCCTAGAAGAGAGGTTTGGTCACTTCGACATCTGCTTTAGTCTTTGGTTGTAAAAGCCTATCAGCTTCAAATGCCAGAATGTGAGAAAGGAACATTCATCGAGACCCAAGGTTTAAACCCAGTCTCAGCCCAAGAGGGAATCCTAGTCCACGTTGACAACATCTCAGCAACAACAGCAGTTTAGTCCGCACCCAAGGGATACAACCCCACCTGCTTGAAACCCGTCTTAAACACATTCCATATGTACATCCAGACCCAGTCCCTACCATGTTTCCAAGAAAAAAATCACCCCTAGGCTCAAGTAACGTGCCAATTGCTAATAATAACATTTTCTCCCAAAAGCGCCTCCGTTACTTTCGTTATAACGAGATAACGTAAGGAAACAGTTTCCTAATTGTCAAAAATCCAACTTTAGCTACCCCTATCACAGATTGAGAAGTATGCTCAAGTTTTCCAGCTATAGCTGCCTCTATCTACTCGATAGTGACGTAAGCTTTGGCTTCCTCAGGTGACAACCTCCATTAATTGTCAAAACCTCAAGAATCATAGGCACTGTTCCTAACTATCTAGTGAGGCTTGAACTACGACCAAGGCTTGATTCCTCCGGGATACGTAGGTAGCCTTTCATAAAAGGTCCAGCCATCCGACCACTTTGGTCACCTTTTCTCTTTCTCCATTCTCCAATGGTGCATAAGCTTTTCATAAAAGTCCAATTTTTTGACCACATTGGTCACCCCTTTTGATTTTGCACATTCCTAGTAGGATCGGTTGTTTGACCTCCTAGGTCACCCCGTTTCCATCCTTATAGGGAGGGACCAATATATCTGTGCCATTGCCCCAAGGAGACTAGGTAGGTGACTTCTTTGGTCATCCAATTCCAACCTGTGTCAGCAAATTCCAGTCCAATTCCAAAGGCAATGAAGAGTGCAGCTCAGGCTACTTATGTCACGCGACAAACCTGGCCATATGGCTTACTAAGTCGCGCGACATAACAAGCCCACATCAGCCATCAGACATCAGCGGTATACTGCTTTCCCCAGGGCAATCCCCGACATGTCAATAGCTGCAAATGCCAGTCATACACTTCTCAAATGCATAGGGGAGGGTTCATGTACCCCATGTACACCCATGCATTCATATTCAAGCCAAAAATCCATTCAAGTCATCCAGTTCAAGCCATTTACTACCATCATTTCATAAATGTGTGCAAAAAGAAAAAGGCTAGCAAATAAAAAGAGACCAAGTCTAAAAGATGTGTTTTCCCTAAAAGGGTACAATAACTAAAAAAGTCATAAAAATCTAAGGGGAAAGGGGGCTACTCTGAGTCATCTCCATCATCCTCTCCATCTTCATCCTCTCCATCATCTTCATCCTCGCCGTCATCCTCAACCTCCTCAGGCTCATCGTCGGAACGTCAGAAGGTGCCTCGTAGGCTATGGTCCCCGTGCGGTAATAGTCATCAAGCTCAGTGATGACAGTAGAATCAAGCTCATAATCTGTGGCTGTCTCAGCCCCACCATCCCCATCATCATCATCGTCAATCTCAACGGGTCCGTGAAGAGGCACATTTGGCCTTTTTGTCCGAGGCCTCGGTCCACTAATGCCCCCGCTGGTGCCTGCATCATCAGTGCGGCTCTTCTTCTTTCTCGGCTGGCCATGTGGAGAGATATCGATCGAACCCTGCGACCGGCACTGATTCTTCCAAAAGCTCATACCCCTCTGGAGCTTGCCAATCATGCCCACAGCGCCGGTATAAGCCCTAGTCAAGTGCCTGTAAGCCTGAGCCGAAACCTGTTACAAGCAGACATAATAAGTGTCAGAATGAAGTTGTGGATAACAGAAAGAGATGCAAGCAATCCAAAGAGACGCAAAGAGCAGTACTTACAGATCTAGAACCTCGCGGAAGCTCCAGATGAGGATGAGTCTGTGACATGTCAATCTGAGCTTGCCTCATGCGACCGCCACCCTGGTAATCAATAAAAGTCGGGGGCAAAGGAGGTCTAGCTACATAACCAGTCAAAGGTCCCGCACTCTGAGCACCATAACCAACCCTGGTCTGTGGGGACTGAAGATGCATAGCCACGTACAAAGTGTAATCCCCATCCCGTGTGAAGAGATGTGCCACCATGCCTACGATCAAAGCATCTACATTCGCCAACTGGCGAGGCAGCCACATCCTAGCTGGAGGATCATCAGGGATCCGAGCATGCCTATTGGGCCCATGCTGTCTGTACACTCTCTCTCCTAAGTACAAGGCATCTCCGGACAAGCCCACTAACAGCTTGCGACACTCTGTCAAGTGCGCAACATGATCTAAATCCAAATCGCCATAACGGCCAGTCTAGGGGAACAAACTCATCCTATGTGGAGTCCCTCTCAGGCATGTCAGCGTATCATGATACGAAGCAGTAATCCTGCACCTCACACCCTCCATCCTGGTCTGTCTCTTGGCATTCTTCGTCCACCGTCTGAGAGCAGGAAAAGTGGTGGCAGGGAACTCATCTCGGATCTGCCAGGCATAACAGCCAAAATACTCGTAGGCCCAAGCCTGAAAAGAACAAGAAGAAGTCAAAACAAGGGAAAAGGATAGAATGAAATGCGCAAAAGAAAAGAAGTCAAGGTGAGAGAATACCTCAAAAGCCAGATGACAGCAGGTAAAATATTTCACCCTCCCTCTACTGACGTCATCTAGAGCCAAATACATCTCGGCTAAACCGGCCTCACCCCAGGATAAATTCCCCACAGCATCCCAGGCTCTCAAAAGCTCCAGCAGTGAAATCAAGGCAGTAGATGCGCTGTTGATAAACAGCATGTCAGAAAAGCCCACCCATACAAAAGCCCTCGCTAATCTCTCGACTCTCAGCCGGCTCTCAACAGGATCATCAACCACAATGTAGTCCCTGCTCTGCTCTCCAATCAAGCCATGTAGCTCACCCAACTCATATCCATTCCCCTTCTTGATCTGGGGAACGAAGCCAAGCAAACTCATAAAATCAGCATCAGCAATAGGCTGGGGCTCAACTCCCTGTGCAGGCTCCTCTATGTGGAGTGGCTCATCTGTAAAAGGTAATCCCGTGATGACCGCAAAGTCCAGCGGAGTGACTGTCGTCTCACCCCAAGAGAAGTGGAACGAATGAGTGGTCTCCCACCAAAACTCTCTAAACGCCCTCACCAAATCTACACTCCTCTGAGTGTCTCCAATGGCCTTCGCCATCTCAAAGAATCGCCCCAGCCTGACGGCGTAAATCATGCCCTTAAGTGAGTCTATCTGCTCCTAGCTACCCGGTAAGCTCTGCCATAGCCTACCAATCACCTCAGGGGAACCACGGGTGCGTAATTTCTGCAAGAAAACATGGCACAAGTATTAATATTTCGTGCTATTTCTTAAAATCATCTTAAGCAGAAGATAGGTCAAAACCTATCATCAAAGAGCATGCATTTTAACATCACAGTTCCTAGGTCAATCCATGTTCACAGGCCAATTCATATAAAATGCATTGCAGTCTGGAAAATTCAAATCAAATCAATTTCACCCAAATCAAAAATTTTCAAAAAAACCCTAGGTTACTTACCACATCTTTCTTCCTGACATCCGAGGTATGCTCATCGAGCTGTGGGTAGAAATCTCCTCTTTGTGCTTCCGAAAGAAAGGGCCTTTGATTCCTCTGCACCCCCTTCCTTCGAGTAGCTAATTCGGCGTGTTGAGGAGCCCTTTTGGTCGGATAGAGCCTAGGAGGCATTTCCAATTTGAATCGGGCTCAAGATGTTTAATCTCTCTCGATTCCTCTCAAGTTCTCCCTCTGATGTTTGCTCTCTCTCTCTTCTCGCTGTCGCCTCCCTCTCAATTTCAATTTTAATTGAGTTTCAAATGGCGACTGTGCGAATTTTTAAGAAAGTGTCCACATGGCCTATTATGTCGTGCGACATACTAAGCCCCTGTGGCTTGTTTTTACAATTTTGCCCCTGAAGGCTCCATTTTACAATTTTGTCCCCTCTCCAGTTTTCCCTCCAGTGCCCCCGTGGCCTATTTTACAAATTTACCCTTGTGACTCATTTTATTTGCCCTTAACATTTTCAATTTTCAAATAATAAAATTCTCGAGTACGTCCCACTTTTCTTTACAAAATTATAGTGTACGTCCCACTTTTCTTCACAAAATTATCGGGTACGTCCCACTTTCTTCACAAAATTATCGGGTACATCCCACTTTTCTTTACAAAAATTATCAGGGTACGTCCCACTTTTCTTTACAAAAATTATTGAGTCCTTCCTACTTCTTTACAAAATCCATCCTTTTTCGCGATCTCCGTTATTCCAGGATGAAGGAATAACATTTCGCTCTATTTCGATCTCCGTTATTCCAAGGTGAAGGAATAACATTTCGACCTTTCTCGCGATCTCCGTTATTCCAAAATGAAGGAATAACATTTCGCTCTCTCTTTCGATCTCCATTATTCCAAGGTGAAGGAATAACATTTCGACCTTTCTCGCGATCTCCGTTATTCCAAGATGAAGGAATAACATTTCGCTCTCTCTTTTGATCTACGTTATTCCAAGGTGAAGGAATAACATTTCGACCTTTCTCGCGATCTCCGTTATTCCAAGATGAAGGAATAACATTTCGCTCTCTCTTTCGATCTCCGTTATTCCAAGGTGAAGGAATAACATTTCGACCTTTCTCGCGATCTCCGTTATTCCAAGATGAAGGAATAACATTTCGCTCTCTCTTTCGATCTCCGTTATTCCAAGATGAAGGAATAACATTTCGCTCTCTCTTTCGATCTCCGTTATTCCAAGGTGAAGGAATAACATTTCGACCTTTCTCGCGATCTCCGTTATTCCAAGATGAAGGAATAACATTTCGCTCTCTCTTTCGATCTCCGTTATTCCAAGGTGAAGGAATAACATTTCGACCTTTCTCGCGATCTCCGTTATTCCAAGATGAAAGAATAACATTTCGCTCTATTTCGATCTCCGTTATTCCAAGATGAAGGAATAACATTTCGACCTCTCTCGCGATCTCAGTTATTCCAAGATGAAGGAATAACATTTCGCTCTCTCTTTCGATCTCCGTTATTCCAAGGTGAAGGAATAACATTTCGACCTTTCTCGCGATCTCCGTTATTCCAAGATGAAGGAATAACATTTCGCTCTCTTTCAATCTCCGTTATTCCAAGGTGAAGGAATAACATTTCGACCTTTCTCGCGATCTCCGTTATTCCAAGATGAAAGAATAACATTTCGCTCTATTTCGATCTCCGTTATTCCAAGATGAAGGAATAACATTTCGACCTCTCTCGCGATCTCAGTTATTCCAAGATGAAGGAATAACATTTAGCTCTCTCTTTCGATCTCCGTTATTCCAAGATGAAGGAATAACATTTCGATTCAGTCAAAGTTCGAACTACGACTTGGCTTGATTCCTCCGGGATACGTAGGTAGCCTCCTGTAGGTTCAGCCAATTTGTCACATGTGACACCCCTTTCCCCGGTGGATTTCGAACTACGACCAAGGCTTGATTCCTTCGGGATACGTAGGTAGCCTTTCATAAAAGGTCCAGCCATTCGACCAACTTGGTCACCCAATCCGTCTCGGCATTCGCCAGATCGGATCCTTTTCTATCGACAACCCCACTCGCCCTGCAAGTGACGTTGCCGAGGGGCTTCTGTAAGTACCCAAATCTGGCTCATGCCTTCCGGTTATTTTTCCCGGCAATTCCGGCAAGTTTTCCGGTAATTCCCCAGACTTTTCTAGAGTTCCGGAACAATTCCGGAAATGTTCCAAACCACCTAAGGGGATAAGGGACTGCTTGGAGCCAAAGAAACACGTTTTTCTTTTATGAGCAATTCCCTTCTAGAAGACTGCCACCTTGCATGTTTCTAGAAGGAACCAGATGTGGCTACTTATGTCGTGCGACATACTAGGCCATGAAGACTTCTAGAAGCTTGCCACCTTGCATGTTTCTAGAAGGAAAACGGTTATGGCTTGTTATGTCGTGCGACATACTAAGCCCATGCAAGCAGCCTATAAATAGAGGCCTTCACCTCTCATTTTAGACACCTCTCCTTCACCCCTCAGTACCCCTCTACAGAGAATACGCCCAGAAGCCTACTCCCTCCTCACATATCCCCCAAAACACACCCTAATCCTCCCAAAATCATTCACCATCCCACACACACTTCCCACACACACCAAGAACCAAAGGTTCTCATTGAACCAAGGCTCAATCTCAGCCCCAGAGGTTGCTGTTTTGAAGGCTCCTATATCTAACTTGATATAGGAAGTCGTGGTCTTCAAGGGTAACGATTTTCTATCCTTTTCCTTCCCCTATCTTCATTATATGTGAAATCTCTATGCTAAATGCGTTGATAATGTGGTATTCTGATTAAAGTTGCATGCTTTAGTGTTATATTGCTTAGATCCATATCCATTTGCATATCATTTCATGTAAAAGCCCCGGCTTGGCATTGTTTCTTGCATGAACACTCAAGATGAGTGTGGATCCCTCATATCCACACCTTCTTGAAGTATTCACTATTGAAATACATACTCTCTGAGATCTATTGGTGAAGTAACTTGGCTATATTAAAGCCTTGTTACCTCTGTAGATCCCAGCTGTAAAGTCTCTGCAAAGTGGCTATGTATGTCATGCAACATAGGCAGCCTATGTCACGCGACAACATTGGCCAGTTTGCAGAAACTTCATCTGTCCAGTTGGTAATCTGATTTTAACCCTCATCATGCTATAATCTGATGTCTATCTGCAATTTAGATAGTACCTATGTACATAAAATGCCATCTTTTCATTGAAATGCCATTTTCATACATAAAGGTGCATCCTTTTGCACCTAAAGCCCATTTTCATGCATTAAAAATTATTCTTTTGCACTCAAATTAGCATCCTTTGCATTAAAATCTCTTTTCTATATTAAAGGTGCATCATTTGCATTAAAAGTCATTTCTACACATCAAAGTGCATCCTTTGCTTTCAAAAATGAAGTCTTTATGTATCCTTTGCACATTAAATGCTATTTTCCAACATAAAAATGCATCCTTTGCATAAAGATCACTTCTTTAAATCAGAAAGCATCCTTTGCAAAACAAAAAGCATCCTTTGCAAACCAAAATGTCATCTTTTCACTAAAATGTCATTTTCATGCATTTCCCCATATCCCCATTAGCAACCTTGGAACGGACCGGTGTAAAGATCCTATCTTTACATCGTTTCTTCCATTAAAGGTGCCATAATCTCTTTAGAAAGGGATAACCTTGAACCCGATATCTCCGATTATCACTTAATACGAGCATGAAGCAACTATATGAGCTCGATCGTCTTAAGGTGTATGATTGATGGGCTAAGGACATTCCTTCCTAAAGAACCTCATTTTTGGACTATAAAAGAGAGTCCTTCTCTCGATCACGCAAGTCCCGAGATTAAAAATGCGATGATCACAAGTCCAAGATGAGGACGGGATCAAAATCCCGAATACATAAAATCCAAGAAATCCCGAGCGACAACCAATAAATGGTTTGTACGTCCGGATGACAACTTGGGACATTCCCTCCCCTTTCATTCAAACACACGCACACAAGAAAGCACGCAAGCAAGCAAAATAAACGGAATCTAGGGAGACTTGCTACGGCAAGGCACCTTGGGTGAACGACGATCCGTTCTTCCCAAGGGGTAACTTAACCTCCGAACCCATAAATCCTTTTTTTAAAAGTTTTGAGGAAATCAAAATGGCGTGGCGACTCTGTTTTTCAAATTAAACCGGATGTCTTCAAACTCGCGTGAATTCCACAATTTGGGCACACATTCACAGGAGGACGGGAAGGGAACAATCAAATCAACTCCCCACATATCGAAAGGCCAAGTTGCGACCACTGGAGTTTGCTCAGTTGTAGGCAGTCTAGGTAGGTCGACAAATCTTTGGCATTGGTCGCACTGCTGAACAAAGTCGTGAGCATCTGCTCTCATGTGAGGCCAATAATAACCCAAAGTGATTAACTTGTCGGCCAAAGTTCTGGCCCCCGGGTGTCCACCACAAACTCCACTATGTACCTCGTGCATCAGCTGAGTAACCTCTTGAGGGTGAACGCACCTTAGCAGTGGTTTAGTGAACGACCTCCTGAATAACGTGTCCCCGTGAATGACATACCTCGGGGCCTTTTTCTGAATAGCTCGAGCTGTTTTTTTGCATCAGGTAGCTCGCCTGTTTCTATATAAGCCCTTATTTCGTCGACCCAGAACTTCGTGTAAACCCAATTTCTAGTGGTGTCCTCCAGGCATTGAATCTGAACTCTCTCGTAGGCTGGATGCTCAAGGTAGGAGATAGGCTCCCCGTGCTGCTCGTCTGATGTGGCCAATTTTGAGAGTAGGTCGGCCAGCTCGTTATTGCCTCGATCTACCCTTTGTATCTCCCAGAATTCCAAGTCCTTGATAAGCTCCTTTACTAGGTCGCAGTACTTGTTGGTGTAATGCCCTAGGCTTTAGTTATGTTTAACTTAAAACCGTTATGTATCGTCTTTGTCGTTTAAGTTTATTATTAGATTATTATACATTTTGCATATTTATTGTAAAAATCTCTGTCCCTAATTATTAAGAGAATAATTAGTATAATTGTCAATAGATAATCATATGATGATTATATGCATATAGATGCATATTGAAATTATGGGTACTTGTTAGTGAACAAGTGACTGGACTTGACCCGTATGAGATTTATGTCATGGTCAAATGTCATAATTAAATCTCATATGGTCACTTCATTTAGTCCCTAGACCTGAGATTATCATGAACTTACATATGACAAAGTCATGTTTGATTTTAGTCAAACGATATCTTAACACGATATTTATAAAGGCTATCTTTGGCATGATCGGATTCATGATGGAAAGGATGATAAGTCAAGATGGAATTTGTCCCTCGAAAGAGAGATGCTCTGCTTGGGCCCCTCGATGAGTGATAATGATGAAAGAGTGTGGTCACACCCCAATACGATTGGATTATCATTATACTCATGATCGAGAAAGCATTGAACAAATACAAGTTGACGAGGACCATGACTTGTGTTCAATATAACATTGTGAGACAAAGGGATAAATGGAAGTGTACCATTGGAAACGTGAACTC
The DNA here is from genome assembly GCA_022495995.1 of Adenophora triphylla var. japonica. Classification (NCBI taxonomy): domain Eukaryota; kingdom Viridiplantae; phylum Streptophyta; class Magnoliopsida; order Asterales; family Campanulaceae; genus Adenophora; species Adenophora triphylla. The sequence goes on from JAFEMH010000699.1 coordinate 194,253, forward strand.
TTACATTATATTATTTGGGTAGACATAATGGCTTGCTAGAGTCCGCTTATGTCTTATGAGGGTCTATTTGATCGAGCTCATTGCCAACATAATATAATCATATTGGGTCACACACAACTAGAATGAATTGGTTAAACCAAGGAAGAAAATGATTGAGAATTCCTGATATGACCTGAGCTGCCGTGCGACAGAACCTGTCCAATGGACTCATTGAGTCGTGTGACACATTAAGGCCTGAGGCGTATACAAAGCAGTTTCCTAATTCGATTAGGAAACTAATATCAATACTAAGGTAGTATAAATATTAAGTTTGTAAACCCTAGAGCCTGGCCGAAATTTTCCAAGGGAAAAATCACACTAAAAGGTTTCTCAAATTTCTTCCAAGGGTTTAAGGATCTAGCAATCCTCAAGAACCGTTCTTGGTTCATTCTTACGTGTGGATGCAACAATAGAGGGTCTTCGCTCGTTTGATGATCAAGGCCTAGAGTTCAAGCAATCTGAAGGTTCAAAGGTTTTGAAGATCGAAGTTTGTGATTCAAAATCACACCGATAAATTGTTCAATAGCTCAAGACCGGAAAGCAATAAAGGTTGGTAAATTCTATCTCATAGGAATTCAATTTAATCGTATAGAACGGATCTTAGGGCTTGGGTTTTGTGTTAATTTGATGCTTAATTCCTCTGCGCATGGACCCATAAAACCCAACAGTACTTGACTAGGGTCGGGTTCAACACTTCATACTCCCCTCTGACCTGATTTACAATCAACTGCGAGACACAGTAGGCCACGATCTTAGTAGCCCCAAAATACTTGGCGTACTAAATTGCAGCGACCAAGGCTTCATACTCGGCCTGGTTGTTAGAAGCTTCAAACTTGAACCTCAAGGATTATTCATAGATTGTTCTTGATTCTGGCTCGACCAAAACAATTCCAGCCCCACTAACATTCTTTGTTGCCGACCCATCAGAATAGACCTTCCAGCAATAGTCGGGCAAACTTACGGTGGGCTGAGTTGCTGGATCCTTTCCCTTCACCGTTTGTTTCTGAGCTCTCACTTCGCTATCTTCCTTGGTGAACGTAAGCTCGACCAAGAAGTCTGCCAAATGTTGAGCTTTTAACTTCTTTCGAGGCCTATACTCAATGTTGAACTCAGTCAGCTCTATTGACCAATTGAGTAGTCGACCTGGACTTTCTGGCTTATGTAGGATCTTCCTTAGGGGGGCATTAGTTATCATGATGATGGGGTGAGCTAGGAAATAAGCTCGTAGTTTTCTAGACGACACGACCAAGGTGTAAGCCACCTTTTCTGCGTTGTAATATCTGCCTTCCACGTCGGACAAAGCCTTGCTCACATAATATACAGGCTTCTGAAGCCCCCCTTCTTCTCGAACTAACACGACTGCAACAGATTGGTCGCCCACTGATAGATAGACACAAAGTTTCTCCCGTAATCGGGCTACTCAATAATGGTAGAGAGGCGAGATACTCCTTAAGCTGCTGGAACGACGAAGAACATTCGGCCATCCACTCAAAAAAATTCGTTCCCCTCAAAGATTTGAAGAAGGGAAGAGACCTCTCTGCTGACTTGGCTATAAAGAGACCTAGGGCTGCTACCCTACTGATGGAGAAAAATTCCTCTAGTAATAAAAACCGAGCAAGTGTACTCACTACCGGTGTAGCAATATGCACGAGCAAGGGTCAAACCACAGAGACTCGTTGGTAAACAAGAGTAGTTAAAGCAATGAATAAAGTAACCACAAATTTTTGATTTGAAATAATAATCTAATTCTAAAACAGAAGTAGCAGATTAAAACTAAAGAAAGCAATTCAAATGTAACGAATTAACTCAGATCAACAACGGAGATTCACGGATTGGATTCACAATTACTTTCACCCTATGCTATTTTTATTGCTAAAAACATTAATCTCAAATCTATCAAAAGTAAGGATTGGGACGGTGTGGTGCCCGAATTGCAACCCTTTTAATTATTATCAAGCTGCGTTTTCTGTTATGGCCACACAACAATCAAATAATTAATCAACACATTAGAATATTGAATCTAAACCCTTTTGATTTCTATTATGGCCTCAATTAGGTCTAATCTTCAGAACAGTGTTCAATTGTATCAATCCCCAAATTAATGGCGGAATCAATACCCAAATAATTAAAAGGCCAAAATCATCTTAACATGAAATTGCAACCTCAAAACTGTTAAAGATTAATATTATGAAGAACTAGAAAGAGATCAATTGGGAAGAATTAGATCAATAGCATAAAGATCCAGTAATCGCTACAACCAATCCGCAAATCTAAAAGAACTTAACTACTCAACGACATAACGAAACTAATAATATTCATAAACCAAAAGAACATCAAAACCTGAGAGATCCGGAATTGATGAACAAGAATTCTCTACGAAACTTCAAAAACTAGAACAAAAACTAATATCCAAGATTGTTTCTAAAAAACTGCTGCTGAAGTATATATACTCTAGGGCAAAATACATGGGAAAAATGTGCGAAAAGTCAAGACTGCCCTTAATTAGTTGCCGAAATCTGATACTGAAAACGGGACAAGCGCGGCCGCTCTGCAGGTGAGCGCCGCGCCGGATGACAAGAACATTGGTCTTCAAACGACGTCACTTGAGCGCGGCCGCTCTGGGTTGAGCGCGCCCGCGCTGGTTGGCTGAGAGTTGGTCTTCAAAAACTTCAATGGAGCACGGCCGCTCTTAGGTAGAGCGCGGCTGCTCTGGTGCCTGTTCCACAATTTCTTGCTCTGCTCCGCTCCAACTTGATTTCCTTGCCATTTTTCTTGATAAAAATCAGCACTTAATCATCCTTTTCCCCTGTACTCATAAACACTCAACAACCATATTAAAACAACATAAAACCCGGAATTTTGAGCCTAAAATAGGTTCGTAAACATGTAAAATGGGTGTGTAAAAACACATCCATCAAACACCCACAAACTATCCTTTGCTCGTCCCGAGTAAAACAAAACAAAAACTAAACTACCAACATAAAATAAAACTACACTACGAAAAACAAAACACAATATTTTTGGGATGTTCTCTTCAAAACGGGAATCTTGTCGGCCAGATAGTCTCAGATCCTAACACAAAATAATCACAAGCATGCTATCATGAATTATCAACTAACGTTACATTAAAGCAAAAACCCACAATTATCCACCGCGGCATGAATAATGAAGTGAAGTCTGGTAGATCATTGTCACACTCTAAGATTATTTATGGATTCACTAAATGATGCTCTAACATAATGTGTATCAAGTACAAACACAAAGGGACACTCATATGCATGTTTACACAATTGTCAACCCGGCTACTTGATAACGAAATGAAGATATGGCTCTAAGCGTTATGGTGCGAAGGATCGCATGGCTTGGTTCACGGTTACAAACGAAGGTAAGGACATACGAATCAGAAAGCGAAACTAAGAAGTCTTCTTTTTATGTATACATCCTCACTATGATAATTCACTCCGCTCACCCTTTTTCTTCCCAATGTGCCAACCCACAAACTAAAGCTTTTGCATACATACACAACATCGGGTTGAGCACATTCCCTTAATTCTGGGGCCTCTTCTAATTTCCAACTTTTGACACAATGGAGGGGCAAGATTTTTTTTTTCTTTTTTCTTTTTCAATTGAAAGAACATATATACAAACACATACTCTTTTTTTTTTTCTATTTTTTTTTCTATTTTTTTTATGCCCGTCTTCATTGTATTTCACACCCCATTTTGCATTTTGACCCCAAATTGCGCATTTAATTCCACTCACCCCAAATTCACCCCAAATTCCCATCATTCCCTAGTTCACTTCCCGGAAGGTAAGACATCCTAAAACTATGTGAAACGGGTAGGAAAAAGGTAACAAATGATGGCGAATGGCGGTCTAAGTTTCCATTCTTTTCTATTAAAGCTCAACAAGGGTTCTAGCGGAAACTATTATTTACTGGGGTAGAAAGCTGAAGGCACACAAAAGGGTTGAAAGAATAAGCCATATGTATCAAAATAGCCTAATGACGTGTTATTGACAATCATGCAAACCATGTTCTAGGGACCCCGAGAATGCACAAGTGATCCCATAAAGGGCACCTAGAGTGACAACAATGATCAATGATAAATGGAAGTGAGAGGTGGTGCAATCGTGGTTTATTGTTTCAATGTAACCCTTGTTCTCAAATCCCAAATAGCATAATGACTAACAAATAACACTCAATCATCACCGACGCAGGCCAACATATCCCAAAATAAAGAGAACAAAAATTTTTGAATTTTTACTAAAAACAAAGAACCTAAACTAACATGGTGATAAGCAGAATAAAACACAGATACCCCCCACCCACAAACTAAAAGATTGCATTGTCCCCAATGCAATTAACTATAAACTAAGGGTAGGGATACCTCAACCGATCACTGTGGCGGATAACCCCATTGGCTAGAAGAGCCTCCAGGAAGCTGCTGCTGCTGCTTCTTCTTTGCTGCTCTCCTTGTCCGGATGAGCCACTGGGAAATTCTTCTTCTTCTTCTTGAGTCGCGGCGGGAACGTGGCGGGTACTGTGGCCATGTGTAACCGGTGGGGGCAACCGATCGAAGAGTTGGTCCCACCTACTATCCCGCTGGGCCCGCCATGCTTGGGCCGTCTCTATCTCTCGCCCTCACTCTATCATCAACCGCTCACCCTATCATCGCCGTACCGTCTCTGCTCCAGGGTGGTGAATCTCTGATCAAATCTCAGCTCCATCGCCTCCAACTGATGCGACAGATAGTACAAACCCTCAGCTGGGTTTTCTCTCCAGTCTTCGACTATATCATCCTCTTGTTCTTCCTCTTCTTCCTCCTCCTGTTCTTCCTCCTGCTCAACCACATTTACCCCCTTGGGGTGACTCTTATCCCTAATCTTTCTCTCTGTAATGATAGGCTCCAAGCCTATGTCCCTAGGGATATTAGTGAAATTAACTCCATTCAGCCCCATCAGTCCCGTAATCATTAAAGGGTAATTGTAACTATTCTTCCCCATTTGTTGATATGTCCTGTTGATCTCGTGGGCAATGATTGACCCGGTGTCAATGTTTTGCCCCGTCAAGATGACGTGCATCAATGCAGCTCGACGCCACCCAACCTCGTGAGGTCGGGAAGATGGGAGCACTCTCTCACAGATAATCCTGTGAAGATACTTCATCCGTGGGGGAAGAAGTTTTGAAGCAATTAATACCCCCTTGTGCACTGTCGGGTCAAGGGGAAGACCACCAAATGTTCCGGCAATAAGATGGAGGTTAGCTTTGGGGTTGTTCATCATTTGTTTCTCCAGATGCAAGAAAGAACAGGTATCGGGTTGCACATGTGTGGGGAGGTTGTAATACGCTATAATTCTCGCCCGAGTATACCCCACCTCTATACCCCGCACATAAGAAGTGTTATGTATCCCTTTTCTAGCAGCCGCATTTGCATAAAATTCGCGGACTAACTCGCGACTCCCCCTTTCAACCGGGGCAACCAATAAGTTCTGCCACCCATACCCCGCTACAATATCATCTAGACCCATATCCGTAATGTCTATCCCCTTTTCTACATTGAAACTCCGTCCGACATAAGTGTCAAAAAATTTCAGAGCATCAACACTCACAAATTTATTTTCATCAAACAACGGTGGTGGAACCGGGGTTTTCTTTGTTCCCCTTTTACGCTTAGGAGAAGAGGTAGCCATTGTATCAAACAACTAAGCAAGGCAATACAATTAAATTCGAAGATTCTTACCCCTTCAAAGCTCGCCGGAAAATTCGCCGGAGTATGCCGAAATTTCTCGCCGGAATTTGGGAAGAAGGCCGGAAAATCAACCCATTGCCTTTGTGAACGAATACCCACTTCAAATCGAGCTCTTCCCCCCTTGATTCAACCGGAATGCTCTCTTAAGAACCTTTCTTCAATTTCCGAATTTGGCTCAAATCCGCCGGAATCAATGGCCTTTTGAATGTTGGAATCGAGCTTGGCTTGCTGAAATATGGTGGGTATGGTGATTTAGAGGTTGGAATGGGAGATAATTGGGTTTGGGTGAGGGATTTTTAGAGAGAGAGGGCTTAGGGTTCGTAGGTTTTTAGAGAGAGAGGAAGGGAGGCGGCGGTGGTATAATAAAGGGGGAACGGCGTGAATTAGGTTTATTTCAAATTGCCCGTAATTTCCGTTGGAGCGCGGCCGCTCTCTCCATAAGCGCGTCCGCGCTGGATGGCCGAGAATGATACCCCTTTTTCATTAATTGAAGCGCGGCCGCTCTCTCCATAAGCGCGCTCGCGCTGGATGGCCGAGACAAGGCAAGTTTTGGATTTTTAATGAGCGCGGCCGCTCTGCCTTGGAGCGCGCCCGCGTAGCCTGGTAGCGAGATTTCATCAGTTTTTCGTCCTTTTTATTGCCTTGAAGTTCACAGCTTCCGTTTTGACCAGTTGTGTGCTATCCTGCACATCACCACAAACACACATACAAGCGTAATATCTATTGACAAAACTTAAAAGTAAATATTTTTGGAGGGTGACAACTATTTACACTCCCCTATAAACCCACAAACTCGGAGAGACCCATAACGGGTGACACAAAACTTTTGTTCGACAAAAATATGTCAAACATTTGACCGCACTTTCGCTACCTACGTCCCCATTAATGTGAGCGGACTACCCGCATTAATAGGCTCAGGTCACCGTAGTTCGACACGTTCTATACTACGACTCGAAAACGGTAAATAACAGTCTTTTTTTTTTTTTTTATGAATACCCCCACCCACAAACTAAGAATTTGCGATGTCCTCATTGCATAAACAATTTCCAACGCGAATTCAAAGCTAACGAGTAGTGATAAACTGAATATAAAGACAGAAAGCAGTAAAAGTTACCTAAGGTTGGGTTGCCTCCCAACAAGCGCCTTTGTTTTAAGTCTTTGGCTCGACATGATGCTAATGATTTATCAGTTGATTTACGGTGCATCCACCAACACCACCACATCAATTTCTTCCAAGATAGACACCCCTTCGTAATAGGGCTTGACTCGGTGCCCATTCACCTTGAAAGTACTTCCGTTTTTCAAATCTTTGAGCTCGACCGCTCCATGTGGAAATACTTTCACCAACTCATAAGGGCCTGACCATTTGGAGCACAATTTACCGGGAAAAAGTCTCAATCGAGAATTGAACAATAAGACCTTCTTACCCGGCATTAAGAATTTCGGCTTTAAGTACTGATCATGGTATCTCTTGGTTCTTTCTTTATACAGCTTGGCACTTTGGTAGCTGTCTTGCCTCAACTCCTCAATCTCATCCAAATCAAGCATTCGTTTCTCACCTGCCTTCGTCAAATCCATGTTGAGTTCCTTCACAGCCCAATATGCTTTGTGTTCCATCTCAACCGGAAGGTGACACTCTTTGCCATACACAATTCTGTACGGACTCATCCCAATGGGAGTTTTGTAAGCAGTCCGATATGCCCATAATGCATCATTGAGCTTCAAAGCCCAATCTTTTCTGTTTGGCCGAACTGTCTTTTCTAGGACCCCCTTGATTTGGCGGTTGCTCACTTCCACTTGCCCCGATGTTTGGGGATGGTAGGCTGTGGCTAGCTTGTGAACAACTCCATATTTCTTCAGGACTTGGTTGAAAAGCCTGTTTGTGAAGTGAGTTCCTTGATCACTAATGATTGCACGAGGCACCCCGTACCTGCAAAAAATATTCTCACACACAAACTTTGAAACAACGTTAGCATCATTAGTCCGGGTGGCAATAGCTTCCACCCATTTAGATACATAGTCAACAAAGAACCAATATATACACAAAACCATGGGACGAGGGGAAAGGGCCCATGAAATCAATGCCCCACACATCAAATATGTCAACAACTAAATTATAATTTTGGGGCATCTCATCTTTCTTACCTATCCCTCCAGTTCTTTGGCATTTATCACACTTTTTGCAAAAATCTTGCGCATCTTTAAATATGGTGGGCCAATATAAGCCACTTTGAAGGATTTTCCTAGCAGTCTTTTGACCACTGAAATGCCCACCACATTGTAAATCATGACAAAAGCGCAAGACACTCAATTGTTCATATTCCGGAACACACCTCCTCACCATCTTATCTGGACAAATTTTCCACAAGTAAGGATCATCCCAAATGTAGTTCCTCACATCAGATTTAAATTTCCTCCTTTGATCATAAGTAAAGTGAGGAGGAATCATGTCACATGCAAGATAATTAACAAGATCCGCATACCAAGGCTCTTGAACATGTAGAGCAAGTAGTTGTTCATCCGGGAAATTTTCATTCACCGGAATCACTCCTTCTTTGCTATTCTGAAACGAGAAATCCTCAAGCCTTGATAAGTGATCCGCCACTACATTCTCGGACCCCTTTTTGTCCCTTATTTCCAAATCAAATTCTTGCAACAAAAGCATCCACCTAAGCAGTCTAGGTTTTGCATCCTTTTTATTCAACAAATATTTTAAAGCTGCATGATCAGAATAGATTATTACCTTCGACCCAAGCAAATATGAACGGAACTTCTCAAGTGCAAACACAACAGCTAAAAATTCTTTTTCGTAGTGGTATAATTAAGCCGTGCATCATTAAGAGTTCTACTTGCATAATGGATTACATGCGGTAATTTATCTATCTTTTGGCCTAAAACAGCCCCAATAGCAAAATCGGATGCATCACACATGATCTCAAAAGGGTGAGACCAATCGGGGCTAGAAAGAATGGGAGTGCAAGTAAATTTTTCTTTTAATAAAGTGAAAGCATCTAAACGAGTCTTGGTCAAAGATGAACTCGGTATCTTTAGCTAGCAAGTTACTTAACGGCTTACAAATTTGTGAAAAATCCTTAATAAATCGCCGATAAAAACCCGCATGGCCTAAGAAACTTCGAACACCCTTAATCGAGACCGGGAGGTAGCTTAGAAATCACATCTATCTTAGCTTTATCGACCTCAATCCCCTACTAGACACTATGTGGCCCAAGACAATCCCCTGCCTAACAAGAAAGTGACACTTCTCCCAACTAAGTGTCAAATTGGTCTCGCAACATCTCCTCAAGACCATAGTCAAATTATCAAGACATCCCTCAAAGCTATCTCCAACCACATAAAAATCATCCATAAACACCTCTACACACTTCTCTATCATGTCCGAGAAGATGGAGGTCATGCACCTTTGAAAAGTAGCGGGTGCATTGCAAAGCCCAAAGGGCATCCTCCTATAAGCAAAAGTACCAAAGGGACATGTGAAAGTGGTCTTTGATTGGTCCTCAGGTGCAATTGTGATTTGATTATATCCCGAGAACCCATCAAGAAAGCAGTAATAAGCATGACCCGCCAACCTCTCTAGGATTTGGTCAATGAAAGGCAAAGGAAAGTGATCCTTTTTGGTGGCGGCATTCAGCTTTCTCAAATCTATACACATCCTATACCCGGTCACCTCTCTAGTGGGCACATCCTCGTTTTTATCATTTTTCACAACAGTAATGCCCGACCTCTTGGGAACCACTTGAACCGGGCTCACCCACTCACTGTCCGCAGTTGGGAATATAATTCCCGCATCTAATAATTTCAGGACCTCTTTCCTCACTGCTTTCTCCATGTGAGGGTTCAATCTCCTTTGTCTCTCCCTCGAAGGTTTAGCCCCCTCTACAAGATTAATTTTATGCATACACATTGAGGGGCTAATACCTTTAATATCCGCCAAAGTCCACCCTATGGCCGATTTGTGCTCACAAAGCACAGCAATTAATTTGGCCTCTTGTTCTAGGGTCAAGTCTGAGGCAACTATCACAGGTAAAGTCTCGCCCTCCCCTAGAAAAGCATATTTTAAATTAGAGGGGAGGGGTTTTAACTCAAGAACCGGTGGAACCACAACTGATGGCGCATACTTCTCATTGAAGTAGCCTAGGGAGTGAGACGGGTGTAAGTGCTCCAATTTGAGTTGGTAGCTTTTTCGTTAGAAAATTAACGAAAGTTATAACATTACTAACATTTCTAACAATTACTAACCTTTCTAACAAAGTAAGGGTAAAGTGGGCATTGCCATTTAAAGTTAAACCAAGAAAAGAATCTCAAAAAGCAAAAGAAATTGGAAAAATCCGAATTGGGCAAGTTGAAAAACAAACTGCTGGAATTTTCTGAAAATATTCCTCCTGTCCAAAAGCCAGCACTGTAGCAGATGAACAGTGCACGCTACCGAACCCCTCCGCGCGGATCTGATTGACACTCACAGTGTCCTATAAATTGAACCCTCCTCTCTCAGTCTACAGAACACAAATCACTCACAGCAACTGCACTCTGGCGAAAAATAGAGAGAAAACAGTGGGAATTCACTTGAATTGCCACCATTTTCTCTCCAATCTTTCCCAAATCCCACTCACTCAAAATACTTTCAAATCACTCTCATACATACTCTCATACATACACCAATCCAAGCTCAAATCACCCCTTGGGAGGAGGATTAGAGAGAAAACATAGAGGACTTCATTGTTATCTACTTGTTTTCTCTTTAACCAACTCAAATCATCAACCCTAAACACTTTCAAGCCCTAAAAACTTTCAAGCCCTAAACACATTCAAGCCTTTCAAACACAAAACACAAAGAAGATAGGTATAACCTCCCTCTTCTTACTCTAAATCTCTCATCCATGCATGCATTTTCAAGCTACAAAATGTAGTTCATTCATCTTCTTGTCTTAGATCCAAGAAGATCACCATGGAAGTTCATATCCATGGATGATCTTCTACAAGGATCAACATTATTTTCAAAGTGTTCTTACTTACTTGCAAAGAAAACACATTTTCAAAACCCTAAAAATCATTTTCATACATTAAATCTCTTTTTCAAAGGATAAAATTCCCCTTCCCAAGCAAATGAAGTGCTTAGTCCTAATGTACCCCAAGGATGGTTTGATATAGTTGATTCACCACTAAAATGTCAAGTGATCACTAATCAAAACCTAGGGAAATGGGGACAAGCATGGATGCAAAACCCCCCTTTAAAATCATGTTTTCCTTCTTGAGAAGTTGCTGTCCAGTAGCAATTTTCTAAGACCCCAGTCCATGGTCTAATTTTTTGGACACAGATAAACTTGGAATTTGGTGTTGACTACAAAAAACTTTTTGTATCCAACATCCATAGCTTTCCAGACATATTTTTACTTTATTTTTTGCGTGAGTAAAACTTTCTTTTTCAAATTTTCCTTTAAAGGTCAGTTCATCAGTCTCTGGAAGTCCAGATTTCACATCTGAGATTTCCAGAAGGTTTTGGGTCCTCAAATCATCTCCAAAATGAAAAGTTCTTTTACATAAATCTTATTTAAGGTGTTTTGAACATTTTTCATTCTCGGACTTTTCCCATATTTTGGAGTTTTCAAGCCCTAAAGTCCATTTCAAAATTAAGTGTCCACTGCCTTTTTCCTTCTGGCAGAAATGGTTTTCAACTTCCAAAAATCTTTTGAGTCTCAAATCTCAACCCAAAAATCACACCAAAAATAATGGGATCTGTCCAAAGTCTAATAAAGAATTCCCAATTTTTACTTTCCTCAGTTTCAACTTATTTTGGCCAAAGTAACACACACACAAACACATACACACACAAATGGTTTTTAAGCTTGGAAGACTCGTTTCACGAGGCATTCCGGGTGCACACTAACGTCCTTCCCGGCGTGTAACGTGACCTCCGAACCCAAATTTCTAATCTCGGGCATTTTTCAAAGTTTTGGCCCTTAAAACAAAAATGGCGTGGCGACTCCGTTTGATTTAAAAAATCGGGTACATCACAGTGGCGACTCCGCTGGGGACAAATAAGCTTTTTCTAAAAAAAAAAAATGATATTTGGTATATTGGTGGAAACCATTAAACTTCCCGTTATCGCCTCATAACACGAGTCGGGGATAAATTGTGGTTTAACAATCCCACGTACCGGTATCACCGTTTTCAAAAAAAAAAGAAAAAGCTTTTGAGGGTCAAGCTTTCGTCCCGGCTTTAAAAATCATTTGTGTGTGTGTGTGTTGATTTTTGCACATTTTCGTGTTGTTTTGACCGCCTCGGAAAAAGTCAAAATTTTGACTGTCGGAATCATGTCCCTAACTGTCAGAATTTTTGTGCTTATGTGCTTATGTGTTCATTAAATTTCAAAAAAAAAATTTCAAAAAAAAAATTTCAAAAAAAAAATTTCAAAAAAAAAAAAAGAAAATTTTCAAAAAAAAAAAATCATGCATCACTCTTTTTAAGACACATAAAAAATCTCTATTTTACTCAGAAAAGGAAGATAGACTGCTTGCACACTACGCGCACGTGGCCTTACACTGCACACTACGTCCCTAACCCGGGGAAATCCTTGTCGCGGCCCGTTTGGTCTTATTACGCCTCTCGGTGCGAGCACAGGACTACCCAAACATCCCATGGAGCCTCGTGTCGACCATGCACTTGTCCGTGACACACTTTGTCCGAGACCCGGTTGGTTTTTAGTTTGGTCTGTGTCATGCCCTGTCAGTTATAGACCTTTCCTTTCAAGCCGTTGTCGGCATACCGACTCAATATCTTTCGGGTCCCTAATCAGTCGAAGTCATGCCGGTTTTCCGCTGCTGACTTTGACCAAGATATTGACCGGCGCCTTGACTTTGGCTCTGACTGGCACAAATTATACACTGACTCCCAGCATGACACTGAGTCATCAAGGATTAACGGTTATTCCATGCCTAATTACGGCCTAACTGATGACGAGTCAAGATCAATTGTGGACGCTTATCAGTCCGAACCATGCCGACTTTTTGTCGAGCCCTCGGACATCATCTTGACTCTCGACGTCAGCTTTGTCCGTAATTTACATCGAATGCTCGTTAAGACTCGATTACCCGCCAGACTTTTAGGATCGTTTTTCTTTTCGGTCGGTGGGACCCGCTTGCCCTATAGGACCCTCGCCGGCCGCCCACCCCTGGGAGGTCGAAATACAGGTGGAATACGAGGGGCTTATAGACGTAGTGACGGGGCCCACTGATCCAGGATCCAGAGTAGTTTGTGAAAAAGAAGAGCAATCTTTTCCAACCGATTAGGTTAATAAAACATGTTTTAAGTAAACAAGAACAAATAACTGCATGTTGCATGAGCCCAAAGCCCAAACACCTACCCACCTTCAATTCCCACACATCTGAACCCTCGTGTCTTTTCCCCCGCAGCTCCGCACAAAGCTTGGTTTCGGGCACCGGGTCACCGTTTGATCAGTTGGGAAGAGTCAAGCGCATCGTCAGCTTCACCGTTTGCTTCAACTTCGGGTTTCAGAATGTCTGCATCAGCCGGTAATGATGGGGACAACGTCACTCCGCCTCCCGGGACCCCTCAGCCTGAACCGCAATGGAATCAGTTAGGCTGAACGGATGAGAGTGCGACAGAAGCACTGAACAGCCTTATGGAGGCTATCAAAAGCCATGGATTGGCCGCCAGTCTCAACCCAGATGGCACCTTCACTGTGGAAGAAGAGGAAGACCTCAATCCCGCTCTTGGTCAACCCGACTACTCCAGGATGCCACCACCGGCCTCCCACGATACTACCACCAGAGCCCATGCTCCTCGATCTCTGGGTCAGCCGGCTCCCCAACTGCAGACCACTGGATCCACGCAGCCTGACGGGACGAGCCAGTTCGCAATGCCTCAGTGGGGACAAAGTCAGTACGGAATGTCTTCTCATGGTTGGGGGTGCCTCGGAATGCCACAGCAAATGGGGATCCCACCTCAGTTTGGGACCAATCAATCCGGACCTTTACAGCAACAGTTCGGAATACCACCACAGTTTGGTTCAGGGCAACAGTCAGGAGCCCCTCCTCAAGATGATGCTAGCTCAGCTGCTCCTCACACAGCTTTCACAAATCCATTTCTCACTCAGGGTTCGATGGGTTACCAAACCTCCATCCCGGTTTCATCAGAATCACCAGGACCACAGTACCCCCCTGGTTACACACCCTCGCCACAGGCAGCCATGCAATTCAACAACCGGGGACGGCGGCCCGCACTCAAGCCTACTTACGGGCCTCACCCGGAAATCCAAGCCATCTGGCTACCTCGAATCTGCCTCCATCTTCTCTGCCGATTAGAAGCCAACGGCAAGTCGCGGGTTCTATCCCTTTGCCCAAGCTCCTACCTACACTCCCCAGGGTAATTTGGGCCAAGGACGAGTTTTCACCTATGCTCGGGATATGGTATTCCTTCCACCAATGCACCACCAACGGCTAGTCCTCTTCCTGGATCAAATATCGGCTCGGGCATTCCCGCTCCACCTTTGGATCCCCAATTGGCTTGGTTTATGGAGCAACACAAGGAAATGAAAGCGCAGATCGCTGAATTGACCGTCAAAAGAACACTGCTCTTCGGCCTACGGATCCCGACTCAATTGTACCCCTGCCTCACAAGTTCGTGATGCCCAATCTCGAATCGTTTGATGGAAGTGCGTGCCCTAAAACTCACTTGGACACCTACACTTTGGCAATGAAAGCTAAGGGATGCACAAACCGGCGGTTGGTGACTACTTGATCTCTCTTTGAAGTCGGGGGCTTTGAAATGGTTTTTCCGATTGCGGCTGAAGCTAGGGCTACTTGGGAATAGATTACCGGTACTTTCACGTATAAGTATAAAGCCAACTTGGAATGGGAAACAAACAGAGTTGACTGTAGACAACGGTGCGGCGCCACGATGAGAATATTGGGGATTTCTATAAGAGGTGGAACACGAAGCTTAGTGAAATGGCCATTCCTCCCTCGACGAGGAGCGATTAGACATCTTTCGGTCATGCTTGAAGCCGCATTTGAGAGCTTCCCTCGGTCACTTCCCTACGCCGACTTGCGTGCAATGGTTAATTCCGGGGCTAAGTTCGAAAAGGCTTACAATCGGCGGCCACTGCCGCACACCTTCTGAATACCGGGTTTCTTCCACCTCCAACACAACTCCCGCCCAACCAAAAGGTAAAGAAGTGATTAGCTATGCGGGACGGGGTATGCTTGATGCCACTTCCTTTGTTCCCAAGAAACCCGATGCATCCGGATCCCGACTCCAAGACTTGAGAAACTTTGGGATGCCTTTGAGTGATATCTTTAGAGGTTTGGTGAGAGAAGGTTTGCTCCGGCCTTTGGAAAATTATCGGCCCTAGAAACCCCAATGCTCCTTTGGATACCTCCAAGCATTGTGCCTTTCATCGCATACCATGGGCACTGACGGATGATTGCGTCCCCCGAAAAGGCAATCCAAAGTTTGATTGAACAAGGGAGGTTAGAGGTGCACGAAGGGCCCAATACTATCAGTAACCCATTCCCTAGAAACAACAACCCGAATGTCAACATGGTCGAGTTTGGTGATTCAAGACTTGTGGGCATAATGGAATTTGACTCACCCCTTTGCGAGGTCAATGAACCAGTCATCACAGGCAAGGAAAATGGTTGGATTGAGGAAGAAGCTGACAAAGAAGTCCGGATGGGAAGACCTGCGATAGCTCCCGTCTCCAGCGTCGAAGAATAGGTGCATGGTCCAACAGCAAAGAGCGGCTAGACTAGGGGCTACCTATCTCTAAAA
Source organism: Adenophora triphylla var. japonica (assembly GCA_022495995.1). NCBI lineage: Eukaryota > Viridiplantae > Streptophyta > Magnoliopsida > Asterales > Campanulaceae > Adenophora > Adenophora triphylla. The sequence continues at coordinate 209,849 of JAFEMH010000699.1, forward strand.
TAGTCTTTTAGTCAACCTTCGTAGGTTCTAGTATTTTTCTTTCACCTAAGTCCATCTTGGACACTTGTCGGTTTTGTCCACCTCGAAGGTTGTGGAAAGATAGCTTAACTATCATTTAAAATTTATATATATATATATAAGTCTTTCTTCTTTTCTTGCTAGACTCGAGACATCACTTGCACACCCACGTTACACTTAATTGAAATGGTTTTATCCTAGATGATCACTTGTGCTACTCAACCACTAACTCCTTGAAATGATTAATATTTAAATTAATCGGAGTGAGAAAATCAATTGATATCTTTCCCAAATTGGGGCTTACCAACTCCCCATCTTGCATCTCATATGCTCACATCCCTTTCATCATCATCCTCTCGTTGCTCGATGAATTTGCATGGATCTTTTCTCATTTAAAGCTTAAGCAAGCAACGAAGACTTAATCTCATTTAGGTCATCCAGTAGGGATTGCGGTTGAAACCTTTCACCCATAGGAAAGCCATTACCTCACCCTCACTAAACACTACCCTTTCATTTCAAGATCGGCGTGTTTTGAAACCCGGTTTAGCCATTATTTTTGCTCCTTACTGAGAGAAGTCCAAGCAAGCCCAAGAAGTTAACTTCGAGAGTCGGCGATGCGCAAAATATCTCAAGCCATGAAGGAAGGACAAAGATAGTCCTCAACTCCTCAGGAAGCTTTCCAAGTCAAAAAAAAAAAGGAGCTCAAGCAAAAAAAAAAAGCTTCAAAAAAGAAAAAAAAAAACAGAAGGACCGTCGATCCTCACAATTCAGCAAAAGTCCCCGACTTCTCAAGAAGCTCTCCAATGATCAAAAAAAAAAGAGCCCGAATCCTCGCAAGTTCGCAAAAGTTGTCGATAGCTTGGACTTCATCTCACCATTACCTTAAATCAATCCCAAGCCATCCTCTTAATTTCGGAGGATACTCCCATCACCATTACCCTCGCCTTTGGCCAAGGTCAAAATTTGACCTCTCATCCTTAGGGGCAATCAATCTTCCCTGCCATAGATTTTCCAAACACATCCCTACAAGCCAACCTCTCATTTTTAGAGGTTCAGTCAGCAAAAGGCCCAGCCGACCTCTCACTTTAAGAGGTCATAACTTCCAAAATTACCCGATGGCCGATCAAAGCCCGGAAACCCAACTGCAATTCCTATCGGATAGCAATTTTATCATAATATCTTTAAGATCTAAATCAAATTAACGCTTCATTGCTTGCTTAAATTGGAATCTAATCCATCTTGGTTCAAAATCATCAATCAAAGATTGTGCAAATTCAAATCTGATGTGAGCATAATTCATTTCTACTCCACAAACACTTGCCGTGGATGTCCCACTGGGGCTTCGCATCCGTGTCTTTCATGGACACTCTAAGGGGATATGTTATTCGAATCTACAATCCTCAAATTCCCAAAAGGACCTCTAAGTCTTGAATTTTCACATTCATTCTCTTTTCATTCGAGATAAGCCCGAACTACGGCGACCTGAGCTCTTCATAATGGAGGGAACGTAGGCAACCAGAAATGGTCCGGTCGAAATCACAAACAAATCTCAAAAAAAATAAAAATACGGTCTCATCAAGGATCGTCCCTATACACTTTCCGAGCTTGATTCTCGATATCAGTTGATTTTCTTCCTGTGATTAATCAAAATATTTGTTCATATCAGATTTAGGGATTGAATAACCCGAACATTAACAAAGGGTTTTAAACAGCCTTGTGATCATCATGAATAAGACAAGTTTTCAAGTGTCTCGACAAGTCTTCTCTCTCTCCATCATAGGGAAATAGAGCCAAACATTGTCTTTCTGTCAACAGGGGCTTCCATACACTTTTCCACACCTTGTAATGGTTATACTCTCTCAAAAGAGTCAAACCTAAAGCGAGAGTGTCATACACAAATTCGGGAGACATTCCCACCTTTCAAAAGATATGCCCCTGCACGTAAACATTTCTGAGTCTTGTCCAAGTGACTGGTTGACTAAGGTCTGAAAAGATGGGTGCCTCCTCTGTAAGACTACTCTGAATTTCTTCACGTTGGGGCTTTGCTAAGCGGTTCTCCCAGGTTCTCCTGTATCAGCTCTTCAAGCTGGGGCTTCTATAGTCATCTTTGGGTCCACATTGGGTTCTTCACTCCGAGATAGATTCGCCAAGTCACTTCTTCAAAGTCTGGACTTTGCCTACTCAGGATCCGGGGGCTTTGTCAAGTTGGTCCTTTGGACCTGAATTTTATCAAGTCACAAGAAAGGTCTAGTCACATCAACAACTAGGTTTTCAGCCTCAGAACTTGGTACATAGCAGCTTCCCGTAGCATTGGAACTTAAGATCTGGGTTTCTCCCTGCATTAGCAATTTCATCAAATCATTCTCCGAACAAGGTTTCGGCCGAAGTCACAGCTCACCCAAATGAAAAAGGCTTCACTCATATCAACGCGCCCTAGAGCCTGTCAGCATCAGCTTCAAATGACCAAGATTGAGAGGGAAACTGTCAACCAAGACCCGGGATCCGAATCCAATCTCATCAAAATTGAGGTCCATGTGATACTGCTGACAAAACCTCACCAACAACCGCTGTTTAAATCACGATCAAGGGTTCTCATCCCCCACGTGCTCCAAATCTGTTCCAAACAGTCTCCAGACACATACATCACCATGCATCCCCACAAAAATCTCCCAAGGGCTCATGTAGCATGCACAAAAACTTGAATCAATAGGAAAAATCCTAAGTGATTGAAAATCATAAATCGTAATTTCCCTGCCAAAAAGCGTAGGCTAAGTGCATCTTCGAAAGCAAGTAAATGCATCATCTCATAATCATTTTTGGTTCCATGCATGCATCTGTCATCATGAATGCCATATATGCATCTTCCTCTTCACTAACGAATGCAGGAATTCAAACGTGAAATCAAATCCCCCTTTTCGGCAAGGATGATCTTCACCAAAGACGACCTCCAATGTCCACAAATGGATGAAGACAGCCTCCAGCATCTACAGTTTGGCAAAGACAAGCTCCGGCGTCTGCAACTTGCTAAAGACGACCTCCAAATGGATGAAAACAGCCCCCAATGAAGACCACCTCCAGTGTCTACAAATCGGTCAGAGACGCCAAGTTCTCAAATGCAAATCGGTCAGGGATGCCAAATTCTCAAATACAGTCCGGTCAGAGACGCCAAGTTCTCAAATACAATTCGGTCAGAGACGCCAAGTTCTCAAATACAATTCGGTCAGAGACGCCAAGTTCTCAAATACAATTCGGTCAGAGACGCCAAGTTCTCAAATACAAATCGGTCAGGGACGCCAAGTTCTCAGATACAATTCGGTTACAGACACCAAGTTCTCAAATGCTAATCGGTCAGAGACACCAAGTTCTCAAAAGCAAGAAGTCCCAATGTGAAGACAAACTCAACAACTTCTACAAGGTTGACGATCACCAGCAAGATGCAGACTCAACCAAACTCCCCCCTTCAGGCCAAAATGCCTCCAAAGACAGCAAATCGTCAGCAGAAACCGCAACCCAACAACTCTTCATCAACATCAGCCGTAGCCTCAGTCCTTCCGGCAGCTACAGGTAAGCACAGCACAGGTATGAAAGCATATCTTAGTCAACTACTTTTCTAAAAGAACATTATCATCAAATCTTAGGGTGACTTCCCAAAAAAACAGTCAGATCATAGGGCGACTTCCCAAAAATAGTCAAATCTTAGGGCGACTTCCCAAAAAACAGTCAAACCTCGGGTGACTCCCGAATACCGTCAAACCATCAAAGACCATCCCCAGAAGTTTTCGAACTACGACTGGCTTGATTCCTCTTAAGGATACGTAGGTAGCCTACCATAGGTCCAGCCGCTTGACCAATACGGTCACCCTTTTTTCCCGATAGTTCTCGTAAGCCCGAATCTTCCCCAGCGAGAACACCTTCAAATAGTCTCCCTCAGGCACTAAAACCTCGACTTAGAATCATACTCCTGAACTAAGCCCCCATTTAGGTTCATACTCCTGAACCAAACCCCGACTTAGAATCATACTCCTGAACTAAGTCCCCATTTAGGTTCATACTCCTGAACTAAACCTCGACTTAGAATCATACTCCTGAACTAAGCCCCCATTTAGGTTCATACTCCTGAACCAAACCCCGACTTAGAATCATACTCCTGAACTAGGTCCCCATTTAGGTTCATACTCCTGAACTAAACTAACAAAATCCCCAGCGAAGTTAACGGAATCCCGCTTCTTTTTCCCATTCTCCTCGACAGCAAAAGTAAGACCGATCCCTTCAAATCAAGGTTCGAGGTACCTAAGACGCCATCACCAAGGTTTGAGGCACCTAAAACGCCATCACCAAAGTTCGAGGCACCTAAGACGCCATCATCAAGGTTCGAGGCACCTAAGACGCCATCATCAAGGTTCAAGGCACCTAAGACTCCATCATTAAGGTTTGAGGCACCTAAAACGCTATCACACACAACACGAGGAAAGCGATAAATCGCAATCAAACCGAAATCATTACCAGGGTGACTTCCCAAAAACAGTCAGATCATAGGGCGACTTCCCAAAAATAGTCAGATCATAGGGCGACTTCCCGAAAATAGTCAAACCATAGGGTGACTTCCCAAAAATAGTCAGATTATAGGGCGACTTCCCGAAAATAGTCAGATCATAGGGTGACTTCCCAAAAATAGTCAGATCATAGGGTGACTTCCCAAAAATAGTCAGATCATAGGGCGACTTCCCAAAAAATAGTCAGATCTTAGGGCAACTTCCCAAAAATAGTCAAACCATAGGGCGACTTCCCAAAAATAGTCAGATCATAGGGTGACTTCCCGAAAATAGTCAGATCTTAGGGCGACTTCCCAAAAATAGTCAAACCATAGGGCGACTTCCCAAAAATAGTCAAACCATAGGGCGACTTCCCAAAAATAGTCAAACCTTAGGGCGATTTCCCTAAAATAGTCATTCCAGGGTCAAAGACCCGAACTACGACTGGCTTGATTCCCACTCGGGATACGTAGGTAGCCTATCGCTAGGTTCAGCCACTCGATCACTTGATCATCCTGTCAAATATGGAGCCTTACTCTTATCGACGACCCCGCTTCCTTCGAAAGCACCGTCGCCGAGGGGCTACTGTAAGTGCTCCAATTTGAGTTGGTAGCTTTTTCGTTAGAAAATTAACGAAAGTTATAACATTACTAACATTTCTAACATTTACTAACCTTTCTAACAAAGTAAGGGTAAAGTGGGCATTTCCATTTAAAGTTAAACCAAGAAAAGAATCTCAAAAAGCAAAAGAAATTGGAAAAATCCGAATTGGGCAAGTTGAAAAACAAACTGCTGGAATTTTCTGAAAATATTCCTCCTGTCCAAAAGCCGGCATCAGAAAGCGGATGAACAGTGCACGCTACCGAACCCCTCCGCGCGGATCTGATTGACACTCACAGTGTCCTATAAATTGAACCCTCCTCTCTCAGTCTACAGAACACAAATCACTCACAGCAACTGCACTCTGGCGAAAAATAGAGAGAAAACAGTGGGAATTCACTTGAATTGCCACCATTTTCTCTCCAATCTTTCCCAAATCCCACTCACTCAAAATACTTTCAAATCACTCTCATACATACTCTCATACATACACCAATCCAAGCTCAAATCACCCATTGGGAGGAGGATTAGAGAGAAAACATAGAGGACTTCATTGTTATCTACTTGTTTTCTCTTTAACCAACTCAAATCATCAACCCTAAACACTTTCAAGCCCTAAAAACTTTCAAGCCCTAAACACATTCAAGCCTTTCAAACACAAAACACAAAGAAGATAGGTATAACCTCCCTCTTCTTACTCTAAATCTCTCATCCATGCATGCATTTTCAAGCTACAAAATGTAGTTCATTCATCTTCTTGTCTTAGATCCAAGAAGATCACCATGGAAGTTCATATCCATGGATGATCTTCTACAAGGATCAACATTATTTTCAAAGTGTTCTTACTTACTTGCAAAGAAAACACATTTTCAAAACCCTAAAAATCATTTTCATACATTAAATCTCTTTTTCAAAGGATAAAATTTCCCTTCCCAAGCAAATGAAGTGCTTAGTCCTAATGTACCACAAGGATGGTTTGATATAGTTGATTCACCACTAAAATATCAAGTGATCACTAATCAAAACCTAGGGAAATGGGGACAAGCATGGATGCAAAACCCCCCTTTAAAATCATGTTTTCCTTCTTGAGAAGTTGCTGTCCAGTAGCAATTTTCTAAGACCCCAGTCCATGGTCTAATTTTTTGGACACAGATAAACTTGGAATTTGGTGTTGACTACAAAACACTTTTTGTATCCAACATCCAGAGATTTCCAGAAATATTTTTACTTTATTTTTTGCGTGAGTAAAACTCCCTTTTTCAAATTTTCCTTTAAAGGTCAGTTCATCAGTCTCTGGAAGTCCAGATTTCACATCTGAGATTTCCAGAAGGTTTTGGGTCCTCAAATCATCTAAAAAATGAAAAGTTCTTTTATAGAAACCTTATTTAAGGTGTTTTGAATATTTTTCATTCTCGGACTTTTCCCATATTTTGGAGTTTTCAAGCCCTAAAGTCCATTTCAAAATTAAGTGTCCACTGCCTTTTTCCTTCTGGCAGAAATGGTTTTCAACTTCCAAAAATCTTTTGAGTGTCAAATATCAACCCAAAAATCACACCAAAAATCATGGGATCTGTCCAAAGTCTAATAAAGAATTCCCAGTTTTTACTTTCCTCAGTTTCAACTTATTTTGGCCAAAGTAACACACACACAAACACATACACACACAAATGGTTTTTAAGCTTGGAAGACTCGTTTCACGAGGCATTCCGGGTGCACACTAACGTCCTTCCCGGCGTGTAACGTGACCTCCGAACCCAAATTTCTAATCTCGGGCATTTTTCAAAGTTTTGGCCCTTAAAACAAAAATGGCGTGGCGACTCCGTTTGATTTCAAAAATCGGGTACATCACAACGGGCCATTAACAGAATAATGTTCCTCGGCCTTATTTTCAATGGCCATTACTTCGGAACCCGCATTATCCCTAGTTTTCCCACTGCCATTCAACAACATCTCAAGTTCATCACATGCTCTATCATGCCACAAATATTCATGCACACAATCATCTACTCTCTCCACAAAGTTACAAGAATTTCCATTGTCCATTGGATTTTTCATAATATCATGCACAGAAATTTCAATAGTTTCGTTGGCCACAGTCATGGAAAGAGTTCCATTGCCAACATTAATAATAGTGTTTGTTGTCGCCATGAATGGAGGCCCAAGTAGAATTGGGGAATCACGACGACTACACTCACTATTAGGCATCTCAAGCACAACAAAATCCACAGGTATGATCAATGAGTCCACCTGAACCAAAACATCTTCCACAATCCCCAACGGTCTTTTAATAGATCGATCCGCTAGTTGGAGAGCCATGGATGTAGATTTCAATTCAGGCAAACCCATATCAAGATACATATAATGGGGTAACAAATTAATACTAGCGCCTAGGTCCAACATCGCCTTCACCTTACTCGAGTTCCCCATATTGATAGAAACTATAAAACTTCCGGGGTCCTTTTGTTTGGGTGGGAGGAGGTGTTGTGCCACTGCACTAGCATTCTCTCCAAGAAAAGCCTTCTCATCCTTGCCATACTTTGGTTTCTTGGAATTAATTTCTTTGAAAAACTTGGCATACGCCGGAATATTTTTTATCACATTCAACAAAGGGAGATTGATGTTCACTTTAGAGAACATGTCCATCAACTCCGACATTTGTTGATCCATTTTATTCCTCATAAATCTTCCAGGAAACGGTACAGCCGGTACATATGGATTGGGGGCTGGAGAGTCAACTTTAGATTTTTCCCCCAATTCATTAGTACCTTCTTCCTCATTAACAATTTCAACAACAGGAGGGGGAATAGAAGATGAAGAAGAAGAAATTACCTCGCTACCTACCTGTTTACCATTCCGGAGTGTGGTAATGGCTTTTGCTTGGTGACCTTGACTCGGGAAGGTCCCTGACTTGCGCCCCTGCAATGCTTGAACAACTTCAGCCATTTGCCCTATTTGGGTCTCCAATTTTTTCATAGCAGCTTCATGATTCTTTCTTTTGTTCTTTATTCAGCTCTCATCTGCTCTACTGCTTCCTCCCAAGGCTCCTTCCTTCTTTCAAATGGTCCTTGTGGAGGTGGAGGATGGAGAGGTTTATTTTTTGGATTCTGATTACCTCCCCACGAGAAATTAGGATGATTCCTCCACCCTGGATTATAAGTGTTGCCATAGGGCATGTTCTGTGGATGCCTTGGGGGATGTCCATACATAGCATTTACATGTTCAGGATCACAACCAAACTGCACACCACTTGGACACATATTAGTAGCATGAGAATTTAAACCACAGTAAGCATATAAATCATTTAACACATTGGCACTAGAAGAGGTGCCTTGAGCAGTCAACTTGTCAAACTTACTATTTAAAACGGCAATTTGCTTGGATAAATTATCGTAGGATCAAATCCAATACCCCCTTATTTTCCCCTAGAACTCTTTTGTTGAGAATTAGCACTCAACATTTCAAATAAGGCCTTAGTCTCCTCGGGGGTCTTGACTCCTATAGAGCCTCCTGCGCATTGTCCACCACAGATGAGTGGAATCATTCAAGCCATCATAGAAAGCTTGATTCAAAGAGGGTAAAGAAAAATTATGCGAGGACATTGAATGAGCATCATATTAAATCTCTCCCAAGCTTCATGGAGAGGTTCCCCCACATCTTGTGTGAAAGTCATCAATTTACGTCTAAAAGTAGGCTGCCGGATGATGTGGGTAATACCTCCCGAGAAAAATATCTTGCATCTCGGTCCATGTCTTTGATGCTTTGGGATGGAAGCATCATTAACCAAGTTTTCGCTGCCCCTTTTAGAGTGTAAGGGAAGCACTTAAGTCTAATATGAACTTCAGTCACTCCCTCTCTTAATAAAAACTGGGCTACCGTCATAATGTATTCTTTCAAGAAAGTCAAGGCATCCTCGCCTGGTAACCCCTGAAAACTAGGTAACATAGCAAAATATTGACCTTTGACCTCTAAATTCTTTGCTGCTTCGGACAACACTATGCATGAGGTAGAAGTGTCTACCCTAGGTCTCAGGTAATCATTCATTGTTTGAGCCGGTGGTTCTGCCATCTCGACTTTTTCTTCCTCTACCTCGGTGGTGGAGGGTTCAGACTCGATGTCCGAATCTGAAAAGAGAGGATTAAAGAGGGGATCGCCCTCAAATGTTTCCTCAAGTCTATTGATGTTATCGTCCAATGGAACCAATGTAGGCTTCAAAGAATGACGACCTTGCATTCACTACTTAACTTACTTGTTTACTTGCAACAAGTCCCAAGAACAGCGCCAAAAACTTGATGGAGAAAAATTCCTCTAGTAATAAAAACCGAGCAAGTGTACTCACTACCGGTGTAGCAATATGCACGAACAGGGGTCGAACCACAGAGACTCGTTGGTAAACAAGAGCAGTTAAAGCAATGAATAAAGTAACCACAAATTTTTTATTTGAAATAATAATCTAATTCTAAAACAGAAGTAGCAGATTAAAACTAAAGAAAGCAATTCAAATGTAACGAATTAACTCAGATCAACAACGGAGATTCACGGATTGGATTCACAATTACTTTCACCCTATGCTATTTTTATTGCTAAAAACATTAATCTCAAATCTAGGATTCATTCACAAAAGTAAGGATTAGGACGGTGTGGTGCCCGAATTGCAACCCTTTTAATTATTATCAAGCTGCGTTTTCTGTTACGACCACACAACAATCAAATAATTAATCAACACATTAGAATATTGAATCTAAACCCTTTTGATTTCTATTATGGCCTCAATTAGGTCTAATCTTCAGAACAGTGTTCAATTGTATCAATCCCCAAATTAATGGCGGAATCAATACCCAAATAATTAAAAGGCCAAAATCATCTTAACATGAAATTGCAACCTCAAAACTGTTAAAGATTAATATTATGAAGAACTAGAAAGAGATCAATTGGGAAGAATTAGATCAATAGCATAAAGATCCAGTAATCGCTACAACCAATCCGCAAATCTAAAAGAACTTAGCTACTCAACGACATAACGAAACTAATAATATTCATAAACCAAAAGAACATCAAAACCTGAGAGATCCGGAATTGATGAACAAGAATTCTCTACGAAACTTCAAAAACTAGAACAAAAACTAATATCCAAGATTGTTTCTAAAAAACTGCTGCTGAAGTATATATACTCTAGGGCAAAATACATGGGAAAAATGTGCGAAAAGTCAAGACTGCCCTTAATTAGTTGCCGAAATCTGATACTGAAAACGGGACAAGCGCGGCCGCTCTGCAGGTGAGCGCGCTCGCGCTGGATGACAGCAACATTGGTCTTCAAACGACGTCACTTGAGCGCGGCCGCTCTGGGTTGAGCGCGCCCGCGCTGGTTGGCCGAGAGTTGGTCTTCAAAAACTTCAATGGAGCGCGGCCGCTCTTAGGTAGAGCGCGGCCGCTCTGGTGCCTGTTCCACAATTTCTTGCTCTGCTCCGCTCCAACTTGATTTCCTTGCCATTTTTCTTGACAAAAATCAGCACTTAATCATCCTTTTCCCCTGTACTCATAAACACTCAACAACCATATTAAAACAACATAAAACCCGGAATTTTGAGCCTAAAATAGGTTCGTAAACATGTAAAATGGGTGTGTAAAAACACATCCATCACCTACTGTTTAGTCGCTGCATCTCCTTGATACATGTAGGCTCCTTCATGTCGACCAGAGCCTTGTTCTTTTCAGGATTGGCTTCAATACCCCATTGAGAGACTATGAAACCCAGAAACTTCCCTGCAGCTACCTCGAATACACACTTGCCAGGATTGAGCTTCATGTTGTTTGCCCCCAAATTGGATAACATTTCCCTTAGGTCAACCACGTGACATACAACCCTTGTTTTGATGACCATACCATCGACATAGGCCTCCAAGTTTCGGCCAATTTGAGAGGAAAAGACCTTGTTGACCATCCTCTAGTAGGTCGCACCTGCATTCTTCAGGCCGAAGGGCATCATGCTGTAGCAATAGATACCTCCAGCAGCTTGAAAGGCTGTCTTCACCATGTCATCCTTATGCTTCTTGATCTGGTGGTATCCTGAATAGGCATCGAGGAAGCTCAAAGTAGTATATCCAGCTATAGAGTCCACCAGCTTGTCGATCCATAGCAGTGGGTAGCTATCCTTTGGGCAGGCCAGATTGAGGTTGGTGAAGTCGACTCACATATGCCACTTGCCATTTGCCTTCTTCACCATCAACACGTTTGCTAGCCAGGTGGTATAGGAGGCCTCCTTGATGATACCTGCACTCAAAAGCTTGTTTACCTCCAGCTTTATAGCTTCCTCTTTATCACGAGCAAAACTTCTCAGCTTCTGCTCCTTAGATTTCATAGTTGGATTGACTTCCAGCCTGTGAACAGCGACTTCCTCCTTGATCCCCCTCATGTCTTCTACTCGCCAAGCAAAAACATCCGTGCTTCCTTTCAGCAGCTCAACTATTTCTATTTTTTCCTCAGCTGACAGTTGTCTTCCAATCTGAATTTTTTGATTGGGATAGGAGGGATTAGCTACCACTTCTTCTAGCTCGTCCACAGGTTCTAGCTCTGACCCATCTCTGAACTGCAGGGTCTCGATGATGATTTCACAAACCCTCTGTCTTTCTTCGGTCCCCAAGTGTGGAGCCTCTTCAACTATCATATCATCCAGTTCAGCTGCAATCTCACTGGTGGTGGCCCCTGAGTTCTGGTCGATCTGAAGGCATAGCTGTGAGTACCCCAATACAATTCGCGACCCTTTATAAGTGCCTTTTAATATAGTAAAATTGCACTAGGTGCATTTTGGTAAATTTTCGGTTCATTCCGAGACTTCCAGAATCTTTTTATAAGTTTTTGCGAAGGAAGTACTTTTTTTTTCCATGCAAAAGGACCTATAGAGAATTATTCATTTTGGACCTAAGAGGAATTATCCCGGAATGTTCCAGAACAGTTTGATTGGCGCCAGAAACGGTTATTGGCTCGTCAAGTCGTGCGACACAATGAGCCACAGAAAGTCACAGCGGTGGGTCGTGCGACACAACAAGCCACTCTCCAGCAGGTTATAAATAAGACCCTCCCCCTCTCATTTCTGGATCCCTTCCAGCCTCCCTAAGGTCACTCTGCCAAAATCTCTCCAGAAGCCCGTCCTTCCCCTCATACACACACAACACACACCAATCCTATCAATTCACTCTCTCTCATATTCAATTCAACACATACTTCATATACACATTGAAGATCTAAGTCTAGCACTCAGTTTGTGTTTGAATCCTCATTCTGCAGCTAAGCTGAAGGTCCCTACACCTAACTTGGTGTAGAGATTGTGGATCTACAAGGGTAACAAACTCCCTCCCTCCTTATCTCTCTTCTATTTGTTTTTTTACTTAATTCACAGGCAATTTCTACATTTGATTTGATAATTAAGCTCCATCTGCTTTAATTGTTAAATTACAATTGCAATCTCTCTGTTTTAATCACATTGTTTTGTATCATTTCATGCTTATGAGTTAATTTGGTATAATTGTGGCATGTTCATCAAGGAAGTGTGGATCACCCCATATCCACACCCACTTGAATGATTGGATGTTGATTCGTGTGTTCTCTGTTTAGATCTCTGATGTAATTCGACCTGAATGGTCCTTCGTTCATTCTGCAATTCAATTCTGTAATGGTTTCTGCGTGTGTCTTCCTGTTTCACGCGACACAATCTGCATATGGCTTACTGTGTCACGCGACACAACATGCCAGGCAGATCCTGTGTCACGCGACACAGTTTGTCACTCTGCAGAAACCACTTTTCCAATTGTAATCTGTTCTTAATTCTGTAACCGGGATGTGGCCCTCCCCTTGCACCAAGTGGCTCACAAGATGTAATTTTCCCATTTTTGATCAATAAAACATAGCATTAATATGAATTTATACACATATTATGTCATACAAATTGCACACACTTATGAATGAATTGGATGTTGAATATTAGAAAGACTCATTTACGAGGTGTGTTGGGTGAACTCTCGGTTCTTCCCAACACGTAATCTGACCCCCAAACCCATTTTCTCTTTTCAAAAAGGTTTTCAATGTTTTCCTTTAAAACGGCGTGGCGACTCTCTCTCATTAATTTTCTAAATTTTTAGCGAGTGTACATTCAGTGGCGACTCTGCTGGGGAATATTTGAAACTTGTTTTCAAAAGTGGATCAAGCTTTCGTTCTTGTTCAACATCTAATTTGTTCATTTGTGTATGCATGGTGTGTGATATTATGTGATATTTGCATTTTGTATGCTTTGTGGTTGGACTTTCCTTCCATGTTTCCTGTTTTGTTGTGCTGAGGATTGGTGTTGAGCCATGGCATTGCTTGGAGGCTAGGGGCTGGTTCTGTTTTTTTGTTCAGATTCTGGAAATATGGCTTCTTTTGTCACACGACAGATCTTGCCTCATCAGTCCTGTGTCGCGTGACAACAGTTGCCACTCTGTAGGTTTTGGTTTCCAGTTCAGGAGTGATTGTGGGCAGTTCCCGTGATCAAAGTTTATGATCATTTGATTATTGTATCTCTGTGGGGTGTGTGTGTTATTTTCCATTTCTTCCCCCTTCTCAAAATAAAAAAATAAATAACAAAAAAATCATTTTCACAAATAAAGGAATCTAGTCACCCGCACACTATGTCACTAGATCTAGAGCCCATTTGGTGCGATTGACGGCATTGCGGACGGTGATGTATGTCGCCTACGTTTGAGCGCCTAATATCAATCCTTTCCCCCTAGCGAATCATAGGTGGAACCACACCTTTAAAGCTTACCCAACGGTTGGTTTTTGACACAACGTTTTCAAAATATACTAAAATGAATTGTTTCAAAATTTATAATGGGCTTTTCGTACCTATCCCAAAACCTAGCACGTGTGGGAATGTTGCCATTGCAACATGGTTTCACGTAAGGACATGCCGCTCTCACGATATGTTCTAACGAGAGATCATGTCATTTTGTCAACGTGCACCGACGAGAGGTCATGCCGGATTTTTCCTTGAATTTCTTCAGGAATACCCGTCATGCTGCCAAAATTTCCCCAGAAATTGGGATTGCTCGTCCATCCCATAAATGCTTCGGTTTTATTTAGGTATCATTGCCTATTATTAATTTTTAATCAATACATTTGGTATATTTTTAGATGGTGTGTCCCTAGGTTCCCCCGAGGTTTAGATTGCAAAAATAAAGGTTTATCCTTTTCCAACCGTTCCTAGGACTTAAAAGCCACTGCTTTCTAATTGCACATTAATAAGATGCTTGCATGAGTCCATCTCCTTCCATATTCTTCCCTCTCCCATACCTTCTCAAGGTTCTGTCCTCTACCACCTTATCAACCCCTATCCACCTATGCAGGGGTTATGGCAAGTTGGGTGCGTACTCCGGTCCCCGTCGCTCGTTTGATTCGTATTCCCGAGGCAAAGGCAGTTCAAGTGTCCGACTGATCTTTATCTGATTCAGAATTCGAGATGTCTGGTGCAAAAAATGTGTTGGCTAGCCAGTCTGGAGTTTCTCGCCCATCCGAAGTTGATGCAGTCAGTCAGTCTTCGTAGGGTCTAGATTGTCTGTCATTTCAGTAATGAATGCCCCTTTTGTGAACATGAGTCTATCGAGTCCACTTTGAACCAGTTTTTGCTTTTGCAGTAATAAAAGTCTTTTTTTCTCTTCTTGCTAGACTCGAGACATCACTTGCACACCCACATTACACTTAATTGAAATAGTCTTATTCTATATGATCACTTGTGCTGCTCAATCAATAAGTCATTGAAATAATTAATGTTTGAATTAATCAAAGTGAGAAAATCAATTGGTATCCTTCTCAAATTGGGGCTCATCAATTCCCCATCTCGAATTTCATATGCTCACATCTCTTTGATCATCCTCATCATTCCGTTGCTCAATGAATTTGCATTATTCTCCAAGAATTAATCTTAAGCAAGCATTGAAGACTTAATCTCATTTAGATCATCTGGTAGGAATTGCGGTTGAAGCCTTTCACCCTAGGGAAGCCATTACCTCACCCTCACTAAACAATACCCTTTCATTTCAAGATCGACATATTTTGAAACCCTGTTTAGCCATCATCTTTGCTCCTTGCTGAGAGAAGTCCAAGCAATGCCAAGAAGTTAGCTTCGAGAATAGGCGGTGCGCAAAATACTCAAGTCTTGAAGGAAGGACATATATAATCCTCAACTCCTCAGGAGGCCTTCCAAATTCTCAAAAGAAGGATTTTAAATCCTCACAATTTCAGTAAAAGTCCTCAACTTCTCAAGAGGCCTTCCAATTCACAAAAGGATGTTGAATCCTCGCAAATCTCCCAAAGTCCTCGACTTCTCAAGAAGCTCTCCAATATTCAAAAGGAGCCCAAATTCTCGCAATTTCACAAAAGCTCTCGATAGCATGGACTTCCTCTCACCAGCATCCACAAAACCAATCCCAAGCCATCTGCTCATTTTTAGAGGATATTCCCATTACCATTACCCTTGCCTTTGGCCAAAGTCAAAAATTGACCTCTCATTCTTAGAGGCAATCAATCTCCTCGCCATAGAAATCCCAAACACATCCTTGAAAGCCAACCTCTCATCTTTAGAGGTTCAGTCAGTAAAAGGTCCAGCCGACCTCTCATCTTAAGAGGTCATGATGTACACAAAGATCCAAATCACCAGATGGCCGATCGAAACCCTGAAACCCAGCTACAGTTCCTATCGAATAGCAGTTTCACTCTAATATCTTCGAGATTTAAATCAAATTAATGCTTCATTGCTTGCTTAAATTGGAACCTAATCCACCATGATTCAAAACCATCAATCAGAGATTGTGCAAATCCAATTCATTTAACATTGGATGTGAGCATATTTCATTTCTTCTCCGCAAATACTTCCCGTGGATGCCTCACTGGGGCTTCGCATCCGTGTCTTTCATTGACACTCCAAGGAGACATGTTCTTCAACTCTCCAATTCTCAAAGGATCCTCAAAATCCTTAAGGGTCCTCAAAATCTTGAATTTTCGCATTCCTTCTCTTTTCAATCGGGACTTGCCCGAACTACGGCGACCTGAGCTCCTCAAAGTGAGGGGAACGTAGGCAACCAGAAATGGTCTAGTCACAAATACATTCAAATCTCAGAAACATTCGATATCATCAATGACCGTCCATATACACAGATCCTCTTTCCATCTTTCCAAATTTGATTCTTGATATCAGTTGGTTTTCTCCTCGTGATTAATCATAATATTTGTTCATATCAGGATTAGTGGTTGAATAACCCGAACATCAATAAAGGGTTTTAAGCAGTCTTGTGATCATTATGAATAAGACATGTTTTCAAATGTCTCGACAAGTCTTCTCTTTCTACATTCTAGGAATATAGAGCCAAACACTGTCTTTCTATCAGCAGGGGCTTCCATACACTTTTCCACACCTTGTTACGATTATACTCTCTCAAAAGAGTCAAACCCAAAGCGAGTTTGTTACACAAAATCGGGATTCATTCCCACTTTTCGAAAGATGTGCCCCTACACGTATACATTTCTGAGTCTTGTCCAATGACTGATTGTCTAAGGTATGGAATGATGGGTTGCCTCCTTGGCCACATGATGATTCTCTCTGCAATAGGGCTGCCTTGGATCTCTTCAAGCTGAGGCTTTGCTAAGCTATTCTCTCAGACTATCCCGTATCAGTATTTTTGCCAGGGTATTCTCTGCATCCACTTTGCTACATGATGGATGTGCTCCTTATTGAATTCACTTTGGGATTGCCTTGCGCTATCAACTGGGGCTTTGCCAAGTCACCTCCTCAAGATCTGGGTTTTGCCTAGTCATCTCTTTAAAGCCAGGGCATTCTCTGCACTTCCTCTGCCGCTTGCCGTCTCGGGCGCGCGACACACTTTGTTCTTATCAGCAACATTCAACCTACTGCAATCTGTACTCTCAGGGCACGCCCCAACTTTCCTAGGCTCCACCATCTCTCATCCATCACTCATACACTCCTCAAATATGTGGGAGAGGGTTCACAACCCATACATCATCATACATATATACATCCATCCCATACACAATCCATCATTTTCTACATACATATCAGCTCGTCGAGCCATGCGAAATCCTCACTCCATTTTAATCCCCGGTCGAGATGGGCTCATGCATCAAGATTAATAATGCATAAATTTAACAATTATTGAGTTCAAATTATTGCAAACTGCCTAGAGTGTTGTGTTTTCCTCCCCACAGGGTACAATAATCAAATGATCACAATCTGATCATGGAGACTGTTCTTCAATCACGGTCTGGACAAAGAATTCAAATCTTGCAGGTGGCATACTCTGCCTTTATCACCTTCATCAGTCCCATCTTCTTCAAGACTTATCAGCATCATCTGAAAGAGCATCAACTGCCTCAATCTCCAAGTAATAGTGCTCATCAGCCTTATCATCAAAAGCCCGTTTGCACGGCACATCTTCATCAAAGCCCGTTTACACGACACATCTTCATCAAAGCCTGTTTGCACGGTAGATCTTCATCAAAGCCCGTTTGCACTGCACATTTTCATCAAAGCCCATTTGCACAGCACATCCTCATCAAAGCCCGTTTGCACGGCATGCCTTCATCAAAGCCCGTTTGCACAGCACATCTTCACCAAAGCCCATTTACATGGCAAGTCTTCACCAAAGCCCGTTTGCACGACAAGTCTTCACCAAAGCCCGTTTGCACGGCAGATCTTCATCAAAGCCCGTTCCACACGGCAAGTCTTTATCACAGCTACAGGTAAGCACAACACAGGTATAAAAACATATCTCTACCATTTTGCCCCTGGCATTTTCCTATATATCCCTCAAAAGCAAAGTTTCAGGTGACTACCACATAGTCAAAATCTCGGGTGACTACCACATAGTCAAAATTTCTGGTGACTACCACATAGTCAAAATCTCGGGTGACTACCACATAGTCAAAGTTTCGGGTGACTACCACATAGTCAAATCTCGGTTGACTACCACATAGTCAAATCTCTGGGCGACTTCCCCTCTATAGTCAATCAGACCACTTCGGTCTTTCTTCGGGATGTGACCCCCCGCACCAAGTGGCTCACTTCTTCGAACTACGATCTGGCTTGATTCTCTTTTGGGGGTAGTAGGAATCCTTTCTCAAAAAGGTCCAGCCATTTGACCGCTTCAGTCTTTCTTCGGTTTGAGACACCATACGTTCTCACTTCTCGATTTGAGACACCATACGTTCTCACTTCCTCGAACTACGATCCGGCTTGTTTCCCTCCTAGGGATACGTAGGAATCCTTTCTCCAAAAAGGTCCAACCATCCAACCTCATCAGTCATTTTCTCCATTTGCCATATCCCCAGCAGGTCCGGCAATTTGACCACTCTGATCCTTCTTTCCCACCAGCCGCTCATAAGGCTTGGGATCCTTTTTATCGACAACCTCACTTCTTCCATAAGTGACGTTGCTAAGGGGCTCTGTGAGTACTCCAATCCAATTCGCGACCCTTTATAAATGCCTTTCAATATAATAAAATTGCACTAGGGGCGTTTTGGTAAATTTCCGGTCCATTCCGAGACTTCCGAAATCTTTTTATAAGTTTTTGCGAAGGAAGTACTTTCTTTTTTCCATGCAAAAGGACCTATAGAGAATTATTCATTTTGGACATAAGAGGTATTATCCCGGAATGTTCCAGATGTAGCGTTGTGAGAAAGAAGAATTTTATCTTTTTTGAGTCGCCACCTATATTATTCGTTTGGAAACATAGGAAAACCATTTTGAAAGAGATTTGGGTTCAGGGCTTAGGTTATGGAATGGGTAGGTCAAGGAGCATCCATTCCACCCAATCCGGAGATCGGTCTTGCTAAAGAAAAGAGAGATTTTCAATCTTTACAATATATAGAATTAAAGAAAACAAGTAAACCCTAATCAATTTCTTGATTAGGAATGTCGGATTGTATGCTTCGAGATCACCTCCATTGACTGAAGGGACTCTAGGCTAATCCTTTTGATGGGATTACACTACTCTAAAATCAATAGAGGGGTTGAGAAGAGAAACGAAAGTTAAAGGATGATTACCTTTTGAGGAGAGATTCGGACAGAGTTTCGACTCAAGTTTAGAGTTGAAACTTGATACGGACAGAGCTTCGCCTCGATCCTTGATTTGGATCTTGATGCGGACGGAGCTTCGCCTTGGTCCCTTGATTCGGGCTTCGATGTTTGTTAATCAACAAGGTTGATGAACAAACTTTGGGAGTTGTTTTGTGAGTGATTTGAAGGAGTCTTTCATGGAAAGAAACTAACAAAATGTGTGTGTTGTGTGTTTTCTTGATCAAGGATCAGAATTGTCGACCTCCGAAACACTGAAAGTCATCCAGTATTTATAGGAGGTTGGAGAGGTGAAGGTGGAGAGGTAAAATCCCCTAGGAAGGTTCCAGAACTCGGTCGATTGGATACCCGAATTGATAAGGTTTTATCCAAAAAGAGAGTTTGAAACGGAGAAGGAGAGTGATTTCTGCACATCCTGTCGAGGGGGTATCTCGCGCGAGATATGATATCTCGTGCGAGATAACTAGTCGGATGACTATTTTGTCCTCTTCAGTTGTTCCGTTAGTCAGTTAGGTCAAAAACTAACGAGGTTAGTTAGAAACTTAACGAAACATGACGAAACTGGTATGCTTTCATCAAAACATAAAAGAGAGATGAAGAGTAGTGTAATCATGTAATTATGGGTTCAGAATGGGGTGTCTACAGAGCCCCTCGGCGACAGGTCTTATGAAAGAAGAAGTGTCGTCGATAGAAAAGACATCATTCTGAACACTGGGATGGTCGTGCCGCACGGCTGCCTACGTATATCTATCGGAGAATCAGACCAAAACGTAGTTCGACTCCAAAACACGAAAAGGTTGCTTTAGGTATTTTGAAAATCATTTTTTTTTGAAAATCAAGGAGATTTTATTTTTTGAAAAGGCAAATCCATACTGAGGAATCAAATCATGACCCAATTCTGAAGATACCTATTTGTTGACGAAGTGAGGTGACGATTCTGGCCATTCGGGACCGAGCTTTTTGTTGAGGTGACGATCCTGGAGATTCAAGACCGGGCTTTTGTTGAGGTGACGATCCTGACGATTCAAGACCGAGCTTTTTGTTGAGTAGTACTCGACATACTACTTGTAGATGCTTGACACACCTACTTGGTGACGATCCTAATTGTTGACGATCCACCTGTCTGGGCGTTGAATCAGGCTCTTGGTAAGGTAAGTATTTGACATACTGACCCTAGATGCTTGACACATCTTAGATGTTTGACACACCTAATTGTTGACGATCCACCTATCTGGGCGTTGAATCGGGCTTTTTGGTAAGGTAAGTATTTGACATACTGACCCTAGATGCTTGACGCATCTTAGATGTTTGACACACCTAATTGTTGGCGATCCACCTGTCTGGGCGTTGAATCGGGCTTTTTGTTGGAATATGCTTGACGCATGGCACTTGACGTGATGGATGCTTGACGCGATGATTGCTTGATGCAATGGTTGCTTGACGCGATGGTTGCTTGACGCAATGATTACTTGACGCAATGGTTGCTTGACGCGATGATTGCTTGACGCAATGGTTGCTTGACGCGATGGTTGCTTGACGCAATGGTTGCTTGACGCCATGGATGCTTGACGCTTTAAGAGATGCTCGACGCACTTAATTGGATGCATAGAAAGGTATATGGTAGGAAAAAATCCAAACACTCAACATGTTTGATCTAATTCTTGAAAGTAGGCACTTGACGTGCTTTACGCATTTTAATTCCTACAAGAGGGTTAGTGAAAGTATTTGCATAACAACATATATTCACTTAAGCATTTGTTTGATCAAGACGATCAATGTGCACTAGACTCCAAGAATCAGCGGGGAGAATGAGTTCTATTATGTGAGAATTGAAAATCGTTTGTGTGATTTAGATTTTGGTTTAGAAGACCAACTCGTGAGGTCCATCTAAAGATCGAATGAGACAATCATCTAATATTATTCCATTGAGATAACCGAAGTTTAACACTAAGGTTCAGGATACTTCAAGGATTTTTCTTTGTCGCAGGACTTTTTCATCGCCAAGCCCCAAGTTTCTCATATGATGATCATTGACTGAACAAGGTTTAAACCACTCCAATGGCTTTTGCTATGTGGAACTTATGTCGCCTAATCCAAAGCAAGCGTTTTCCAAGGCTTCTCTCGACACCAAGCCCCAAGACTTCTTGTATGATGTGGATGACTTCGTGAACAGGCTTGTGAGGCTGCGTAAATTGAAGAAGGATCCCCTCCTTTTTCCCTTTGATTTTTTTTTCTTTAGTGACGCACCCTGGTTTTTGCCTAGACCGCCCTTTCGGGTTTTCAATCTAGCGGGCATCTCTTTTGCGTCTTTTGTTTTTGTGCTCTAACTTTTGCCTAGGCCCCTCTTTACGAGTTTTCAACCTAGCGAGCCACTCTTTTTTTTTTGTTTGAAAAGTATGTGTACTCGAAGAGAACTCAGTTGGAAGAATCTCATTAAGGAAAAAGATGAGATCTTAAGTTTAGTTTGAGGAGAGACGGACTCTATTTTTTTTTTGGAAGATGATCCAAGCATTGACTCTTTTGGGGGAGTGTATTCTCTAATGATGAGAGTGACAAACGAAGAGGAAAGCCCCTAATGCAGATTTGATTACTCTTGAGAGTTTGAGTATAGATTGACTGGGGGAGGAAAGGTTAGGAAGCCCCAGTTTTGCTGCTTGGATTTCAAGAGTGTGTATGAGAATGGCTAAGAGGAAGCCCCTAGACTCAACAAAGAACGCTACATGGCTCAATGGTCTAGAAAAGTTGTTCTACCTTTAATGGACCTTGTATCATCTAGAAATTTCTTAACGAGTTTGAAAGGAAAGCCAATCATTAGTACGACTTAAGGCTAAACATTTCTCTTTATGGATTGATGTTGAAGTCTTCTTCATTTGCCCTGCCATTCGAACCTCTTTGTAAGAGGATGTTTGAGGAATCCTCTTTTCTTCGTTGGTAACACTTGACTATTCTTCTTTGTGGGAGAGTCCTTTTTGCCTTTGTTGAAATTCCATCCTTGTTGTGGGGCAATGAAGGCTTGAGAGTTTTTCTTTTTCTCTTTCTTTTTTCTTTTTTTTCGTTTTTTTTGATGCTCTATTTTTGCCTAGGACGATTTGAGGAGTTTCGACCTAGCGAGATTTTTATTTATTTTTGTACTCTCAAAGCCTTGAATTGAGTAGCCCCACTCTTCTTGGGATGAATGTTGATAGCAGCGCCTTTGGCTTCCTTCGTTTGTTGACAATCGACTTTCAACATGAGTAATGTTTAGCCTTAAGCCTTCTAATGATAATTTTCATTTCAAACTTGTTTAGAAGTTTCTATTTTTCGTGATGATTTAAGGAATTAGGGTCCACTATTCAGCATGGATCAAATGATACTCATAAAGAAAAACAACTTTTGGGAAAGTGTTTAGGATAAAGAGATAACTTTTATTGATAAGGAAATTTGAAACAGACTCGATAGTTCACTTGACACAAACTAGAGAGGATAGAGATGGACTAGAATGACAGAACGACTCTTCGAGAACATACTAAGAAGTTGACCTAATCTATGTTTTTTTTTCAAAGGAGAAAGGGAGAGGACGATAGGAGCCCCAAGGCGGTGATGCTTCAGTTGATCTTGCCGGCTTCATACAAGTCTTGGATGGCATCCCTCAAATTGTTGCAATTGTTGGTGTCATGACCGCTAAACTGATGGTAATCGCAAAATTTGTCGTGGTCCCAATCTTCTCTCATTTTCTTAGGATGGTAATCTTCCAATGGCTTCAGTTTTCCTTGGCCTACTAGATCATCGAACATCTCCTTAAGAGTAGCCCCACCAAAATCATGATAGGCCCGACCGGTGCTCCCCTTTGTTGGACAATTCTCCTTTTCTGAATTCTTTCTAAGACGGATCAATTCATCAATTCTAAGGCCCGATTTATGGAGTTCGAGGAAACTAGGGAAGTGATTGCCGGCAAGCTTCTCTTGGTACTCTTCGCGGAGACATTGAAGTAGGATATGAATTTGTTCGTCTAGGCTTGGCCTATCAACGATTTCAGTCAGTTTGGTCCTCCACCTTTTGACGAAGTCTGCGAATGATTCATTCGGAATTTGCTTGGTTTGCTCAAGGTCTCTCCTAGTAGTGCGGTAGGTAGTGTTGTCCTCAAATTGTTCTTGGAAGGCACGACTGGCGAGTGGCCAATCAAGCCTTGTGGAGAGTGGAAGAGACATGTACCAATCTCTAGCGGCACCATCGAGGGTTTGAGGGAAGCATTGAACTAGCAAGTTGTCATCGACACCCATAGGTAGCATGGCCCAAGAGTAGGTTTCCAAATGAGCTTTAGGGCAAGTAGAACCATTGGATTTTGCAATGTCGGGTGTCTTATACTTTCTAGGAAGCTTTGACATGGATTGACGAAGGGTGTCATAGTCAATAGAGAGCGAGGCTCCCTTGCTCACATCGAGGGATGCAAGTTTCTTTTCTAGCATTGCCATGGTAAGGGGTTTGTCCTTGCTTTCCCTCTTTCTTTCTTTCTTGGAAGCATAACTCTCATTGTCAGAGGAGGAAGATGATGAGCTAGGCTCATACAACTTTTTCTTGTGCTTGCGGTGGTTTTTAGCCTTCTTAGTGTATGATACTTCATCATCAGAAGAGGTCTTACTTTCTTTCTTCTTTGAGCTTAATTCAGCCACTTTTAGTTTCATGGCTTGGAGTTCGTCAACCATGGCTTTCATTTCCCCGGCTTGGATTCTTCTTTCAAGTTCTAATCGGGCCTCCATTTCATCGGCTTGGGCTTGTAGCATTTCTTCATATCGAATCCTTTGATCCTCAATTTCCTTCTTGAGTGCTTAAGAATTCATCGTGTCGGAAAGAAATTGAGTTGCTACCGTTGGAGAGGTAAGGGAGCTTGACGACCTTAGAGATGAACTCGAGATATCCTAACGAAACGTCTTTTCGAATATTAGCCCCAAATGATCCTAGATGGAGAAAAGGATGATGGTTAAAATTACCTCACGAGTGATTTTTTTTTTGAAGTTTTATTTTTATTAGAGACGGAGTTTTGACTCAAGGAGGGAGCGCACATCGATCATCAATTACAAACACAGATTCTGCAAATAATGTCTCGCGCGAGACAAGGTCATCTCGCACGAGACAACCATTCGAAAAGATGGATTTTTCCTCTTTTTATTTCCTAAACTCATGGTCGGACGGACAAAGATCCGTTTTTCTATCTAGCATCCTAGGTAAAACTTGCAGGCATGCGTAATTCGAATCAAACCTAGGGACTCGGTAATTGACCATTCTTTGTAAAATAAAGCCATGTAAAACTGATCGGAAGGATTTTTTTTTTCTTTAAAGGGACTTCCGAAAGGGTCATTCCGAAGGGACATTTCCGAAGGGACTTTTTCTTTTTCCGAAGGGACTTTTTCGAATCCTTTCTCGATAGTCAATTTTACATTAACTTTATTTTGGTCAAAGACAAGAAAAATTACCGAGTCAAAACCGACCGGTCACGGAGTGTTCCTAGAAAGACAATCTACATGATATGTGGCGATGCAGGGCTGGAAGACTAGGCTCCCCGCGATATGACAATCTAGGTGGATTGAATACGCGGAGTGGGATGATCCAACTTCGGAGAAACCGGCGACTAGGTGGTTACCGTCATCCGTCCTTAGTGTGGGTCCCGGGTTAATCGGGGTATGTAGTGCAATGACAGATATAAATGAGTGCGCGTGTGTGAGAGTCGATCTAGGTGATAGAGTAAAATAGAAAGTTTTTTTTTTGAAAAAACAAAAGAAAAACAGATAGTGGCCGCACCAAGTGGTTGCCTACGTTTCTCCCAATTTAGGAAGACTCAGGCCGTCGTAGTTCCACATAAAGAGAGATAAATAGATTAATTTACAACTCCCGAATCCCCAATGGACCGGACTTTAATTAAATAAAACCCAATCGCACGCAGTTCATAAATAATAATCAATTATTTAAATGAAATAAAGATTCGAGTTCTACACCTTAAGGGAGGCCTTAAGATGTGGGAACTCTGCAAATAATGAATTCTGGGATCCCCCTTGCATGTTCGGCTCTCGTCTTGGACTATGAGATGAACGGGAGAAACCAGAAAACAACTAGATTGCCGAGGCGATATCTCGCGTGAGATATGATATACCATGCGAGATATGCCTCGTCTCAGAGCAGAAAATTGAATTTACAATTTATTTGAAAACCTCTCTTTTAATTTTGACGCAAGTTTAAGCCTCTTAATTTTAAGTCCCCAGCGGAGTCGCCACTGTAGCGTTGTGAGAAAGAAGAATTTTATCTTTTTTGAGTCGCCACCTATATTATTCGTTTGGAAACATAGGAAAACCATTTTGAAAGAGATTTGGGTTCGGGGCTTAGGTTATAGAATGGGTAGGTCAAGGAGCATCCATTCCACCCAATCCGGAGATCGGTCTTGCTAAAGAAAAGAGAGGTTTTCAATCTTTACAATATATAGAATTAAAGAAAACAAGTAAACCCTAATCAATTTCTTGATTAGGAATGTCGGATTGTATGCTTCGAGATCGCCTCCATTGACTGAAGGGACTCTAGGCTAATCCTTTTGATGGGATTACACTACTCTAAAATCAATAGAGGGGTTAAGAAGAGAAACGAAAGTTTAAGGATGATTACCTTTTGAGGAGAGATTCGGACAGAGTTTCGACTCAAGTTTAGAGTTGAAACTTGATACGGACAGAGCTTCGCCTCGATCCTTGATTTGGATCTTGATGCGGACGGAGCTTCGCCTTGGTCCCTTGATTCGGGCTTCGATGTTTGTTAATCAACAAGGTTGATGAACAAACTTTGGGAGTTGTTTTGTGAGTGATTTGAAGGAGTCTTTCATGGAAAGAAACCAACAAAATGTGTGTGTTGTATGTTTTCTTGATCAAGGATCAGAATTGTCGACCTCCGAAACACTGAAAGTCATCCAGTATTTATAGGAGGTTGGAGAGGTGAAGGTGGAGAGGTAAAATCCCCTAGGAAGGTTCCAGAACTCAGTTCTGATTGGATACCCAAATTGATAAGGTTTTATCCAAAAAGAGAGTTTGAAATGAAGAAGGAGAGTGATTTCTGCACATCCTGTCGAGGGGATATCTTGCGTGAGATATGATATCTCGTGCGAGATAACTAGTCTGATGACTATTTTGTCCTCTTCAGTTGTTCCGTTAGTCAGTTAGGTCCAAAACTAACGAGGTTAGTTAGAAACTTAACGAAATATGACAAAACTGATATGCTTTTATCAAAACATAAAAGAGAGATGAAGAGTAGTGTAATCATGTAATTATGGGTTCAGAATGGGGTGTCTACACCATAACAGTTTGATTGGCGCCAGAAACGGCTATTGGCTCGTCACGTCATGCGACACAACGAGCCACAGAAAGTCACATCGGTGGGTCGTGCGACACAACAAGCCACTCTCCAGTAGGTTATAAATAAGACCTCCCCCTCTCATTTCTGGATCCCTTCCAGCCTCCCTAAGGTCACTCTGCCAAAATCTCTCCAGAAGCTCGTCCTTCCCCTCATACACACACAACACACACCAATCCTCTCAATTCACTCTCTCTCATATTCAATTCAACACATACTTCATATAAACATTGAAGATCTAAGTCTAGCACTCCTTTTGTGTTTGAATCCTCATTCTGCAGCTGAGCTGAAGGTCCCTACACCTAACTTGGTGTAGAGATTGTGGATCTACAAGTGTAACAAACTCCCTCCCTCTTATCTCTCTTCGATTTGTTTTTTTTTACTTAATTCACAGGAAATTTGTACAGTTGATTTGATAATTGAGCTCCATCTGCTTTAATTGTTAAATTACAATCACAATCTCTCTGTTTAAATCACATTGTTTTGTATCATTTCATGCTTATGAGTTAATTTGGTGTAATTGTGGCTTGTTCATCAAGGGAGTGTGGATCACCCCATATCCACACCCACTTGAATGATTGGATGTTGATTTGTGTGTTCTCTGTTTAGATCTCTGATGTAATTCGACCTGAATGGTCCTTCGTTCATTCTGCAATTCAATTCTGTAATGGTTTCTGCGTGTGTCTTTCTGTGTCACGCGACACAATCTGCATATGGCTTACTGTGTCACACGACACAACATGCCAGGCAGATCCTATGTCACGCGACACTGTTTGTCACTCTGCAGAAACCACTTTTCCAATTGTAATCTGTTCTTAATTCTGTAACCGGGATATGGCCCCCCCCTTGCACCAAGTGGCTCACAAGATGTAATTCTCCCCTTTTTGATCAATAAAACAGAGCATTAATATGCATTTATACACGTATTTTGTCATACAAATTGCATACACTTATGAATGAATTGGATGTTGAATATTAGAAAGACTCGTTTACGAGGCGTGTTGGGTGAACTCTCGGTTCTTCCCAACACGTAATCTGACCCCAGAACCCATTTTCTCTTTTCAAAAAGGTTTTCAATGTTTTCCTTTAAAACAGCATGGCGACTCTCTCTCATTAATTTTCTAAATTTTTAGCGAGCGTACATTCAATAGCTCATCTATGATGACCTGGTCGACCATAACTGCATCTGTTTTGACCATGGTATTTTGGGAGGGACGTGTCAGCTCAGTCATGACACAGTCATGTGAGTGATAGGTCGCCTCTTCTACACATGTGATTGTAGATAGTCGTGAAGTTGTGGTGACAGATTTTGAGAGTTTCCAATTTCCCTCAGGAGTTTCAACTTCTAGCTCCCTCTTCTTCCTTGTTCGAAGCACGTGATCAAGATAAGCTCGGGCTGTACTTTGCACGCAGCCTACTCCAGCTAATGTACGGAACTTAGCTCGCTGATGGGGGATAGAGGCCACCATTCCAAGTGCGACCTGACCAGGGATACCCAAAATAACAGGATAATCACTAATCACATCAATAACCATAAAAGTTACCTTAGCCATAACCCTAAAAGTGTGTTGTCCGAGGTCAACATCTAGCTCGATCTGACCCTTTGTGTCCACCCTATGATTGGTGAAGCCTTCAAGTCGACCATCGTAGGGTGACAACTGTTCCTTTGTCAGTCCCATTTCCTTGAAAGTTTTGTAATAAAGGATGTCCTTGCAAGATCCTGTATCTACCAATATCCTGCTTGTCGTACACCCATCAATCAACCCTGGGATAACAAGAACTTGCTCTCTGGTCACCATGTTAGTAGCTAGCTCGTCAGGATAGAAACTGATGACTTCATCTCTGATGTAGCTCCTAGGCGGTACAAACGGAGCCTTGGTGAGCTGAAAAATTTTGTGCTTTAAACCAGTGTTACTTGTTTGCTCGATGATCACTCCTAAATTCAACCGAGGCTGTCTTGGCTCAAATTCACCTCATGTAGCTCGCTCGCCTCTGCTAGGCTAAGTTCCTTTCCCATACCTATCCAGTATTCCACTATCGACCCACTTCTGAATGATACGCTTCAGACTCATACACTCCTCAGTAGTATGACCCGTATCCTTGTGGTAATCACAATATTTGCTGTTGTCCCTTCTGAACTTATTTCCTGGGTTCATTGGGGCAGGTGGGCCTAGCTCGACATAATTCATGATTTCAGTGCGACTTACAGTTAACGGGGTAAATTCTCAGGCACTCTCTCAGTCGCCCTTGTTCTATTTTTCCCGTTCTTATTGTTGCTACCATTCTTTGCTTGGTCGCCTTTGTTGGATTCTCCATCTTCGGGCTGATTCGAACCATTTTCTTTCTCTTTCTTTTTCTCTTTTCTCTTTTCAGCTATTGTCACATCGTAGGCCCTTTCAAACAACTCCTGCCTGGTCTTCACGCTCCTGACCTGTTGCTCGTAGTCTAAGACAGGAGTGGAGACCCCATTCCTGAAACAGTTTATTACTTCCCTGTCTGTTAGGTCCTCCTCGATTTGGTCAACCATCTCCTTGAACTTGGTGAAGTAGCTCACGGAGCTCTTAGTCTTGCCTTGCGTCAGGTTGTTCAAGTCGATGACCGTCATTTTTCTGGCCCCAGCTGTCGAGAAGCGATCTAGAAATTTCTTCCTCATGTACTACCACGAGGTAATACAGCCCGACGTCAATCCACAAAACCAAGCCAGTGCTGCACCTGTGAAGGTGCTGGTTAGTGCCTTGCACAGCACATCATCTTCAGAAGAGACCAAACACATGGTGGCCTCAAAGTGTTGCATATGATTCAGGGGTTGGTCGAACCTGAATATTTGTCAAGCGTGGGAAGCTTGAAACCTACTGGAGGTCGTAGCTCGAGCAATTCTTTGGATAAGGGTTGAAGAGTACTGTAATTTCGTTCGCCCTTTCCATCATCTTCTTTCTTATCGACCTCCATTTTCTCTAACCTTCTTTTCAAATTCAAAAACTACCTAGCATCTGGGTTATCGTTCCTTAAGTATGAGACGTCATTGGATCTCTGCCTTTCTGCCTGATGGGGCTCCCCCCTAGAACAGGCCCTATGCCTTTCACTTCTAGGCAGAGTAACTTCTCTTCCTCGTCTGTCCCTGTGAGAGTGTGACCTAACTGGTCTCACAGGTGACCTTCACCCATCTCTATCTCGGTGAGATTGAGACCTCTCTGCTCGAACAGGCGACCTGCGCCCATTTCTCTCTCGATGGGAATGAGATCTCTCAGTTCTGGCAGGCGACCTACGCATATTCCTTTCGACTTCCCTTTGTCGCCTCAAATTGGACTCTGCCTCCTGTTCCCTATTCTGGTTAAGCTGACTTCTCAGGTCGTCGCTTGGAATAGGTATGTGGGTACAAACATTTGGTACAATCATCTGCTGCTCGCCATTCTGCCTAGCACTCACATTCTGCCTAGCGCTCCCATTAGGTTGCCTGTGAGATGTTTGGGAGGGACCTGCTCTTTTCGATCTCCCGTCATCCTGATCTGGAGACTCTAGCATATTGA